>BROJ01000055.1:0-93959 GCA_026008555.1 Fistulifera pelliculosa | reverse complement strand
CGTGTGAAGGTTGCACCAAAGCAGAGAAGTTGCACAGCTTTCCAGAATCGCATTACCCAGTAAGGCTAAACGACGACAAGAGAAGAGAAAGAACAAAGACTCAAATAATAATGTAACGAGTTGCGATCAACGAGCTGCTGTCGATAATAGCAACGTCGAAGAAAAACACCCGTGGGTTAGAAGAGAGGCTTAAGGTTTAGGGATACGTCCCCAGCTGGACGTCTGGACGTCGCTTCCCCATCGTCAATGTTCACCAAGAAAAAATGTATTTGTTTCCGCTTGATTTTTTTCACTGCATTCATTCATTGGCACTATTCTTTCTCAAACATTCTTATTTCTTACTATCCTACCCATGTCTTCCGCCGACGATAACAACAAACGACAACTCGCCATTACGCCAGAAGGCGAACGACCCCAGAAAAGTTTTACCGCCAACGCGCTCACTGCAATCCGCTGTCACACAATGACTCGTTTGTCTATCCAGTTCGTCCCGATCTCATGGACTGGACCATCGATCACTATCCTGGTCTCAGTCAGGAAGACTGCAGTGCAGCACCGACTGTTCTGGACATTGGATGTGGATTCGGAGGACTCACCATGGCCTTGGCCGAAATGCTGCCCGCCGAAGCGAGGATTCTGGGCATGGAAATTCGTGCCAAAGTCACCGAATTCGTGCGACTTCGCATTGTGGCGGCTCGGAAAGAAAACGAAGGAAATTTCAGAATGCAGTGTGCTCCGCACCAATTCCATGAAGTTTTTTGTGCAATTATTTCGCCCCAGCGTCCTCGACAAATTGTTCTTCTGTTTCCCCGACCCGCATTTCAAGCGCAAGAATCATCAACGTCGCATTGTTTCGGAGCGATTATTATCTGAATATGCGTACGTTTTAAAGCCGACGGTGGGAAGACTCTATTGTATTACAGATGTGGAGGAGTTGCATCAGTGGCATGTCGAAAAGTGTGATGTGCATCCTCTCTTTCGCCGCTTGACGCCCGAAGAAGAAGCCAAGGATCCGTGTGTGGAAGCGATGATTCATGAAACGGAAGAAGGAAAGAAAGTGGCGCGCGAAGGTCGAAGCAAGTATCATGCCGTGTATGAACGGATTGCGGATTCCGAGGCTCCGTCTGTCACGGCAGAAAATTTCTTTTCCATTCCCTTTGCGAGCTCGGACTAATACTATAATCGATCGATTGTTTTCTACATTACAATTCAAGAGTTCTCATTTAATTATTATTTATCACGCTGCTTTTCGTGGCCAGCTGTCCGCACGCTGCAGACTCGTCGTCGCCCGTGTACTCCGAATATGAGTCATAATACCATGATCCGACAACCGGCGTTGGAAAGCCATTACGCGTTCTTCCGATGGCTTTCGGTACAGTTGCTGACCAATGTCATTGAATGGAATCAGATTGACTGTTAGTTTCAATCCGGGAACCTGATCCATAATCACACGTGCAAACGCCGCCAACTCGTCGGCTTCTTTTCCCGAATCATTGACCCCATCCATCAATGCCACTTCCAACATGACGACACGCAAATTGTTCATGGGACGCTGTAAGAGTGTATCAATCAAACCTTGCCGTAATTCTTCCATGGAGTATTGTGTTGTGGGTACCAGCCGTTTTCGCAATTCATTGTTGGCCGCGTGTACCGACCATGCTATCAAACAAGGTGCATGGACGAACTGTTGAAACGCATCTGGAGTGGGAGCCACAGTGGATACTAAAGAACATGATTGTCACAAAAGATGAGATGTGAGTTGAATCCAGCACAAACGAAGTCCTATTTTCTCTGCCCACAAACACGTACCAGTCACCTTCTTGGCCGAAATTTGAAACAATTCTCTCGTTGTCAGTATGGTAGCTGCATGCTTGACATTTTCCGCATTGTCCGCCGGTTCTCCCATTCCCATAAACACAATGTTCCGTATTTCCGGTAAAGTGTATATGCGACTGATTTTCTTGGCAAAAAACATTTGTGCAACAATTTCATCCGATGTCAAAGAACGCATTTTGCCCATTCGACCCGTAGCACAAAATGTGCATCCTGTGCGCTCATGTGAGTCAGTATTTCAGAATGCAAACACCAAGACGACCGACCGACTGAAAGAAAACAATATCGTTGACTCACCTTGTCGACAACCCACTTGTGAACTGACGCACACCGTACTCCGCGAATCCTCCCACGGAATAATGACAGTTTCTACCTCCAATCCATCGGCGAGTCGGAGTAATAACTTTGTTGTCTTGTCTCGACTTTGTGAAACATGCGATAAAGAAGCCACTCCGCCTTCCAAACGTCCTGCAGGGTTGTTGTACAGCAAAGACAAGCGATCGAGGCATCTTTTCCCAGCGGTTGCGTCCTTCGTTGACTCGGTAGTAGCTTTTGAATGCTTTCGATCGATTGTCCTTCTTCCAGATAATTACCCGAGTCGTCAAAGAACAAAGCAGGATCGACACCTATGGAGTAATAATCCCAAACCAGTCGTGCTCGTCCAAGGCCACCAAGATGAAGTGATAATTCTTCGACGCCCATGGAAATTGGCGCTCGGCTTTGCGTCCCTGCAGCGTTTTGAGTTGTTGTTGTTGCGATCGAAAATGCATGAACATTGCTGAAATGACTTGCTCGAAACAGCAGTGCGAGTTGTATTATAAATTGGCAAGAATGAAACATCATGACGCTATAACTCCTTTTCTGATGCCCATTGTCTTTTTGTTGTTTATTGTGGAAGACGTGATGGCGAAAATCCGCGTCTCGATTTTTTGCATTCCACTCTCGAGCGGGTAACGTACGGACGTTGTATGCAGTATGTAGCGTAGGTAAACGACGAGTACACATAGCACTTACTGTAGTCCTTTTGAATGGACGCCAACCGCCAACGCATGCGCCAATAACCACCAACACCAACACCCGAGCAAAACTCCCACCAAAGCGATCTTTTGCAACCGCCGACGAGGCGCTCGCTTCCGAGGGGAGCCGCCTTTTATCTGACTTACTTATTTCCGACGTACTGATTATATTCTTTTCCTTTTATCCTTTCCTTATGATATTTCCTTTTAATTCCTGATCTTTTGATTCTACTCTTGTCCCGAACCGGACAGCATTGCAACTTTTCTTCGACAGCCACGGCCCACAGTACTCCTTCTACGCAGCCTGGCATATCGTTTGCAGTTGCTCAAGAATTACTTTCCTAGTTTCCTTTACTCTCCGACCTCCGTTTGACTCCTTTATTTATTCTTTCCCAATGTTTCTTTTTTCAAGAAGTCTTGATTGATCACTATTCTTTGACTCTTTGAAATTGTCCTGATCCGGACGACATTGCTCCTTTGCTTTATTATCTCCAAGTTCAACAAATATTTACGACCCAAGTTTATCCTTTGATGCCTATTCCAACAGCATTTCCTTCTTTACTACTCCCAGTGCAAGTATTTTCACAAGAATCTACAAACGAAACCCAGCTCCCAGCTTTCTCAATTCTCCCGAAACCGACGATGATTTGCTTCTCTGCTTTTATTTCAAGTTTCAAGCCCGTGACCTCAATTATCTACGACGACCTCAGTGTACCATCTCCGCTTCTTTATAAGCATTTCCCCGTCATTGTATTCATTCCTGTGCTTTGAAGGATCTACAAACGAAACTCAGCTTTTCCGAAATTCATTTCTCTTGAAGCCGACGAAGATTACTCCTCTGCATTTATTTTCAAGCCCGCTACCTCAGCCGTTGACGACGACCCCAGTTTATCCTCTCCGCTTATTCAAACAGCCTTTCCTGCCATCTATTGTTCCCAGTGCAAGACTTTGCGAAGCATATACAAACACCCAGTACCTCTTCACAACGAAATCAAGACAAGACAACGTTTTTCGCAACGAACTCAACGACACCGAATTCAATACAAGACATTGACTACGGTACTTACGAAGATCCCAGACCCAGTGCACTTCTACGCTTATTCAAGCCAGCCTGTTATTCATCGCGTTTCCTCAGTTATCATCTACGAAGACTCCAGTATGCTATCTCCGCTTATCCAAACAGCCTTTCCCGTCATCTCAATACTCCTAGCCCCGAAGAACCTACAACATCAGTAATTTCTATCAACGAACTCAACGACAAGACACATTTTATTTTATCAAGAACACAACGACATTACCCAATTATTTGATTTCCGACTTATCGATCCCAGAATTGATTATTTACGAAGATCCCAGACCCAGTGCACTTCTACGCTTATCCAAGCCAGCCTTTTATTCATCGCGTTTCCTCAGTTATCATCTACGAAGACTCCAGTATGCTATCTCCGCTTATCCAAACAGCCTCTCCCGTCATCTCAATACTCCTAGCCCCGAAGAACCTACAACATCAGTAATTTCTATCAACGAACCCAACGACAAGACACATTTTATTTTATCAAGAACACAACGACATTACCCAATTATTTGATTTCCGACTTATCGATCCCAGAATTGATTATTTACGAAGATCCCAGACCCAGTGCACTTCTAGGCTTATCCAAGCCAGCCTTTATTCATCGCGTTTCCTCAGTTATCATCTACGAAGACTCCAGTATGCTATCTCCGCTTATCCAAACAGCCTTTCCCGTCATCTCAATACTCCTAGCCCCGAAGAACCTACAACATCAGTAATTTCTATCAACGAACCCAACGACAAGACACATTTTATTTTATCAAGAACACAACGACATTACCCAATTATTTGATTTCCGACTTATCGATCCCAGAATTGATTATTTACGAAGATCCCAGACCCAGTGCACTTCTAGGCTTATCCAAGCCAGCCTTTATTCATCGCGTTTCCTCAGTTATCATCTACGAAGACTCCAGTATGCTATCTCCGCTTATCCAAACAGCCTTTCCCCGTCATCTCAATACTCCTAGCCCCGAAGAACCTACAACATCAGTAATTTCTATCAACGAACCCAACGACAAGACACATTTTATTTTATCAAGAACACAACGACATTACCCAATTATTTGATTTCCGACTTATCGATCCCAGAATTGATTATTTACGAAGATCCCAGACCCAGTACACTTCTACGCTGATTCAAGCCAGCCTTTTATTCATCACGTTTCCTCAGTTATCATCTACGAAGACCCCAGTACCTGGTATCCCATCTCGCTTATTCCAACAGCCTTTCCCCGTCATCTATTACTCCTAGCCCCGAAGAACCTTCAACATCAGTAATTTCTATCAACGAATCCAACGACGCCAACAAGACACAAGACAAGACAATCAGTACCTTTTAACAACGAACCCAACGACAAAGACTCATTTTATTTTATCAAGAACACAACGACATTACCCAATCATTTGATTTCCGACTTATCAATCCCAGAATTGATTATTTACGAAGATCCCAGACCCAGTACACTTCTACGCTGATTCAAGCCAGCCTTTTATTCATCACGTTTCCTCAGTTATCATCTACGAAGACCCCAGTACCTGGTATCCCATCTCGCTTATTCCAACAGCCTTTCCCCGTCATCTATTACTCCTAGCGCAAGCACTTTTAACATTTAATCTCTGTTATATGTGTCAAAATCTTATGTTTTATTACAGATTACAAATAATCATGTTCTGCAGAGGATCTACCGTAGCCAGGACCTCTAGCCGCACCGTCCTGAATCAATCCTGAAGCGCTAGTTTGTCGTTTCGGGGTAGCTACGTACAGCAAGACGTACAGTACACAAAACACGACACGACACAGACGACGGCTAGACTAAGGGGCCTCCAAAATTCAGTCGAGCATGATGATGATGAGCCCGTTATTTTTCATCTCACGTCTCGTTGTGTGTTTACTTTGTCGTAAATAATAACAAAAGTCTTGCACGAACAAGGAAAAAGAAAAGGGCCCATACAAGTGTTGCGTTTGCAGTGTATATTGAGAGAACGATTCATTCATTTATCGCAGAAAGCGTTTCAACGAGACGAAATGGAACTAACTCCAAGCCAAGTGATTCGTACGGGTCCCAAGAAACAGGGCGGCAATCGTGGACAGGAAACCGAATCTCTTACCGGTGCAGCGTCAGCAAGTAATAATAGTTCAAGTGATCCCAGTCGCCCAACGAAAGCAGGAGCACAGAAAAGAGACAAAGAAGTAGAAATAAAAAACAACAACAATCTGGAACGGAACAGGCTGACACGCCTGTCGCTGTAGAATCTCAGAATAAGCCGGCAGCTGAAAACGACTCGAACCAGTCGGGTCCGCCCAAACTATGTGAAACTCAGCCACCCAAGAGACGAAACAGGAATCGTTCGAAAAGAAACAACAATAACAATAAGATCGCCCAAGATGCTAAGACTCCTGAAAATAACGCGACGGAGGAAGCTCCAGCACTACAACAACAGCAAGCAAGACAGCCCAAAAAGAACCGCAAAACAATGGGGAATCGAAAAGAAAAAGATCAATCGGAAACGAAACGAAAATAATGCAGACAGACAATTCCCTGGAGAAGCAAAGTTCCAGATGATGCTGTTGATCCAATCACGCTCGATCCCATTCGAGACTTGAAATATCCTCCGTTTGCGCTGGTAGCCAATGAACCTTATGATCCAATAGAAGAGTGGCCGATTCCGGACTTGGTCTCTCCAGTTCCAGCTCCATCTCGAGAAACGGAAGAAGAGCGTCAGCGACGTATTCTGGCGGAGCAATGGGGTGAGGAACATGGAATTGTGACAGATTCAACAGACGACGAACTGGCGACAATCGATATGAAAGACAGACATGTAAATTTATACGACGGTCGAGCGCTCGCGTATTACATGGTGTCGCAATTACAGTTCATTGACCCACTCAATCGACGAGACTTGACGCGAGATGAAATCAACAACCTGGATAGGTACTTGCGACGACATGGATTTCACGATTTGAATGTGACCGAAGCGTACGATGAAAAGGAATCACTTTGTCTACGGCTGGTGCAGCAGCTAATACGGCCACCGGTCGAGCTGCTATTTTGCAACAAGAAGCGCGAAATCTTTTGAATGCTTTGTTCGGAAATTCGGGTGTGGCGAATACCAGCACCAATAACAGCAACACGCTGATGCAGCAATATTTGGCACATGAAGCAGCATCTACCGAACAATACAGCCGCCGACAACAGAGAAACGGTACGCCACGGTCGCGACAGTCGCCTGTGGATAATGAAGGTGGAATCTACGGTGGGAACGGATTTATGGTCATCGACGATGCGTTGAATCCTGGTTTACGTACGGAAGCGAATCCGGACGCAGTTGAAAACCAACAAAGAGTGCGAACAAGTGTTTTATGGACATCTTCGAATATCACGCAGCAACATGGGTCCGGTAGTGTGCCTCGCGCATGGGAATTTCCTTCGCTGGCCACCGTGGTTCAGCGGCTACCAAAAGCTCCGGAGGCTCCACGTAGCACCCAGCAAGTGGCAGAGAAAAAGCCACCTTCCAAGACGCTCGCGAATATTGGTAGTGCTGTGAAGAAAACTGATCCAAAGGAATTGCAGCGTCAATTTGAAGCCCGCGAAGAAGCCATT
This sequence comes from Fistulifera pelliculosa, assembly GCA_026008555.1. NCBI lineage: Eukaryota > Bacillariophyta > Bacillariophyceae > Naviculales > Stauroneidaceae > Fistulifera > Fistulifera pelliculosa. The sequence goes on along the minus strand of BROJ01000055.1, from coordinate 86,433 downwards.
CGCCGTGCGATGATGTCGAACCTAACTTTTGGATCCAACCCTTCGGCGATGGGTATAGGGATCGCGAAAGACGTCCCAAAAGAAATTTCGACTGTCAGTGAAGGCCCTAGCATCGAGCAATTGAACCGCAACCGAGCTTTTGCGGAAGCTCTGGGCGTAGTCCCTAGCACAGTCCGTGGTTTTTCTGGACGTTTAAATTCTGGTTGGGCTCGTCCATCAGAGGGCTTGCAGTTGGACGAGTTTGGAACTGAGTTGAATACAGCTGTATATCCTGATTCTTTGATTCTACAAGCGCGTGAAAAGATGGCAGTGTTGGTCAAGCTTGAAAAGAGATGGAAAGCGTTTCTCGCAGATGATACTTCTGCTTCACTTCCATTAAATAAGATGGAGCGACCGACCCGAGCTATGGTGCATGACTATGCAGCCTTCTGGAATCTCCGTACCGAATCGTTTGACCCAGAGCCCCGTCGATACATACACTGCGCAAAGCTTCAAGACACCAGGGCGCCATTTCCTTTACTGTCAGATGCTGCACGGTCGTGGAGAGGACCGACCTTCAATGTTATTAGACCGGATCACCTAGTACAGCAACCCGCTGTTCTACTGAGTGAAGGTAGGAGCATTCCTGCTCCTGCTGAACGCATTCCATTATCGCTTAGGCCTCGTGCAGATGCTGTTCAGATCGAAAATGTTGCCGAGCGCACAACCGATGTCGGCTTGGGAGAGCGACCAAAACTCGAATTACAAGCGCGCACTCTGCCGCTGGATACTCCTGTGCCGAACGAAGACTACGATATAAAAGAGATCTGGCTAATCAGAGACGGCGCGCGGAGGAGAAAAGGCAGAAAGAGCGGGAAGAAATGGAGCGCAAACAGCGTTTGCTCGAAGCGGCATTTGCAAGTGACGACGAAGAAAGCGTTCTTCGTGCCGCCGACGACGACAGTGTTTGGGAAGAGCAAGCTCCTTTGTATACAGGAAGTGACGATATCTAAAAGCTTGAACGTAACCCCAGTGTAAATACATGAATTTATTAGATTCAACGATATGGGAATGGACGGTTTTTCCAACATGAAAAAAGGATTCATTATCTAGTCACTTTGCACGCCTCTTTGTCAGGTGGGCTGCGTGCACAAGCGAGATTGTTTTACAAGCATTACTACAAGTTGGTTCTATTCTTTGATGAGAATCTCTAAAAATTATCGAATAACAGCAACTAGTCGTCATTTTCAACGATGACAATACCTTCGGTATCTTGGTTGGCCGTCGTTTCAGTTACCGATTCATCTGCTCCCATGAATGGAAGCGTTTCTTTGTCATCATTCAAAACAAGTGGAATTTTCTTCACAGACTTCTCCTTTCTTTTTGCCTGGACTGTCAAGATACCATTGGTGAGAGAAGCCGTGATATGATTCGGATCAACATCTCTGTCGAGCTGGAAATTCTGATCAAACTCCTGTTGAAAAAAGCACCGTTCTGTTTGACTCTGCGAGAAGCTCTAATACGAAGCAGGCTTGCATCAATTAATTCAATATCCAGGTCTTCTGATCGTACACCAGGCAGCTCCACCGTCAACTCGACAAGCCCAGTTTCGGAATTTACCGATACATCGTACGATGGACTGTTAGGTGCAGCCAATTTCGACAGACTGGGTTCACTGCGACCCAACATACTGTTCATATAGATAGGTGCAGTGAAAATCTCACCAATCATGTCAAAAGGATCCAGAGAACGACTGTATTGGTAGCGACGGGGAGCCAGTACCGCACCGTGGCCTGAGCGGCTATGACCACGTCCTCAGCCGTACCGGCCATGGCGAGCATCATAATCAAAGCGGAAGTTTTCAAATTGTTGAATAGCATGTTTATTGGATCGGTTCCAAATCGATGGTAATCGAATTTATGAGAAGCGAGACGAACGCTCAAAAACGAAACGTGAGCGCAGAATCGAGTTCACGACTCAATTTCCACGTGGCAATTTGCCTGGTACAAAATCTACGTCTTGTTACGTGTACAGTTCGACACCCGCGATTTAACCACGTGGAATTTTTTCAATCGACCAGATTCATTCAAATACTGCTGGCTAGGTAAGAATGTCATCGCCAAGAAATAGACGCATTATATTGGGATGGCCCTGAAAGTCTTTCGTCCCCGCCCCAAGCCCAATCCGCCGTAACGTAAAGCGCGGTGGCCGATCTGTTGCAACGTCAGTCGCGTTGTTTGTCAATACCCGCAAAACAGCCGCCGCTGTGGGTGTAACTAACTCTCCAGTTAGACCAGGAGGTCCCGGTGCCGTGCGCATGCCGACCATTAGATGCAACGTCGCGGGGCAGGTACAGGGAGGATCCCATGCGCTGTCCGCACTGTTCCCTCTCCCATGGGTAGAGGACTTACAGAAAACGTTTTTGCGCCAAGAAAGTATAAAGCGAGAAGAGTACCTACAGTATCGACAATAGAATCCACTGCACCGACTTCGTGAAAATGTACCGCATCAACACAGCTCGCTCCGTGCACGGCAGCTTCTGCTTTGGCTAATTCCACAAACGCCTCAATGGCAGTCGTTTTGACCCACTGCGGAATATAGTCTTCGGGAGCCTGTTCCAGCATTCTCCTGATTTCAGGTAAGTTTCGCAGGGGCCCTTTCATTCCTATGGATTCATGACTGTCGTGCTTATTCTGGTTTCGTGAAATGTCGTCACTGAGCGCCTGAGAATCGATCGGTAGCGACGAATTATGTAAATGAGAGTGCCCATGAGTATGCTCACCATTATGCGTATGCGAGTGATCGTGAGAATGATCTTCGGCATGCACACGCGAATGGCCATGCGAATGCGAGTGACTGTGTGCCATCTCAGCGTCATTTACAGCCGAATTCGATTCGCTCTCACCATCTACTCTTTCCTGCTGAGATTCAACATCCTTCGTAGAAGACCTTTCTGGAACCGGTGCGGGCTCATGATTGTATATACTTTCGACAGATACCGTCATTGCATAAATACTCCCAGAACCTCTCCACGCTTTTCGTGAGAAAGTTGAAACTCATTCGCCAATTCGGGCAGTCCTAGTTTGATTGCATTTTCGACTCGATCTGCCAAACTCAAAGGATCTTCCGAAGCATCCAAACAGGCAGCCAGCATCATATCACCAGCTGCTCCGCTGAAGCAATCAAAATGCGCGTGCATTTTCGTTTTCACAGCTTCCGCCTCGTATGTTTGCCCTGTTGAAAGCGACAATCGGGCTCGTTTCTTGAGCGGAACGCTAGCCTTGCCCTCCTCGCCGCTTTCGAGCGGTCGCTCTTCCTCGTTATCCAGCATGGTATACTTGGTTGACTTCTTAAGCTGGGCTTGTAGTGGATGTATTGTGCCTCTACAAACATAATTGTTGTTGTGTCGTCGGCTGTCGGCACTTCATTCATTCGAAACGAACGACGGTTGCGCTCCTTGAGCTCATAACCCTCATTCAAGTGAGTACCGGTACGTCACCGCGTGCATCGGATACCCCGTCAACGTCAACCGTCATCACCGGTACATTCTGGAAGACTGTGTTCACGGAGTTTGTACTCTTCTTTAAGATGTCGTGTTGAAGTTTCATTCTTTTCCATAAACATAAAGTTTATAAGATGGCAGTTTGCGACTCCGAAAGGCAGGAACATTGGGGAACAAAGAACAACTGAGTGTACTGTCAAGTGTGATGCAGAATGCTGTCACTCCGAAATTTTGTACCGGTATGACGAATGACACGCATGATTCAATTGAGATTCGTTGCGTTCTACTGTATCACAAAATGTAGAGAGTAGAACAACCAACATTTTCCATAACAGAATTTGAGCCCCAGTTCGTTTCTTCAGCTTACAGAAAAACGGCATACAACTTTCTACTATCACTTCAGCCAGTCATCAGTCTACTTATTCTTGACACTCAGTGATTTTACTATCGGACTACGCACTTACAGATTACAGAATGGCCTTCCACAAAGAACATGCATGGCCTGTACAGTACAGTACGGTCGTGCGCACACGCAGAAAAGTGGTGCGGATCCTCTTCGCTCGTCGGATTTGTTTGTGGTTTGTGGAGAGAAAGAAAGAAAACTCTCTCACATCGAGGCATTGCGAGCGTCGGAGACCTCACGACTGCGAAATTCTCATTCGAACCATTCATTCATCCATCCATCAGCAATAACATCAAACAACTAGCTAGCTAGCTACCGTAGCTAATTATCTACAGTCGTACAGTCGTATCATCCAATGTCACCATGAATGCAACTACACAATATTCGGATGTCACGAATACTAACAACAACACGAAATACGACCGACAATCCTCCGCCGAACGACAACCCGATCATGCCTCGCTCGGTGATACCGTATCTTCTGCATCCTCCGGACTCGCGATTGCACACGAACCGTGGAAAGAACAAAGAATAGTAGCCGCTTTACTCGATCAAGGATTTTCGCAAGGCGTCGCTTCCGTAATACCACACAGCAATCCGTATTATCCCATTCGATTCTGGCTCATTGACAATGGTGGACACATGCGAGTCATGGACGGGAAACGAATATTGGGAGGCGAAGTACATCATCAGGTCGTTGCATGCTCGCGGTGGGTCGAATTGCAAGAAACAATTGATTTTCATGTACAACTTGCGGGGCTCAACGAGACGCCCACTATTTTTCGTTTCATCAACTTTCCTTCCAAAGCATATCCGCGCGAGTTTTGCGTAGGACGATACCGAAGGCAATCCGAAGTCGATGAAGCGATTTCTATTATTCGCGACAGTGAGCCGCGAGGCGCCAATGAGCTGTCGGAGCACATACGGGAGATTTCCGAACGAATAGGAACCATTGAACGAGAATTGCGCTCGCAAAAGCAGCAGGCAATAGTAGTGCTGGCGGTAGCAGGGCTCCCCGAGTCTTCGGAAAAGAACAGCCTTGCCGAAGACCTCCGACGGCTACAAACTCTTCCCGTTCGTATTATTCTGCGCTTGTGTGTCGATGACTCCAAAGTTGTTCACTATTACTCGGAACTTAGTAAACGTCTCAACGAACCGCTGGAAATTGTCGGTGAATACTTTTCCGAAGCGAAAAGATTTACAAATACAATCCTTGGTTGACGTATGGTCGCACGTTGCATCGATGCCGTGAAATGGGCATTGGGCATGCATTGTTGAGTCAATTGGGTCAGCGCAGTCTGGACAAGGAAGAGGCGTCTGCTGTGGTGGGCATGTTGTTTGGAAAGGAATTTTGTGCTCACAAGGATGAGAATAAAATAAACTCGAAACAGTTTCTCTCGAACGTGACGCGCTTCAATAAGGAACACGGGTCCATATGGAATCCTGTTTCGGGCAAAATGGAGCTTTGGGTGGATACCAAGAAGCTGCAAAAAGCGTACGGCAACAAACAGTTCTTTGGTCTAATCCAAAAGAACTCAATCACAAAATAACAACATTATTGATGCTATCAATCATAATAAATCATAAAAACTGTTCACTTGACTGAATCAAAACTATTCCTTAGCAAACGAAACCGGTACAGACTGCCGTTACCATAAATACCGCAAGAGACCTTTACCATAATCTCGTTTCAATTGCTTCATATTGATCCAGGGTTCAACTCTCTTGGTAATTGGATTCCATTGTTTGCTTTCTTTCTGTACAATCGTTGATATCGCCGAGACAAAGCCATCCCAATCCGCTTGAGGATCCGGTACTCCGTCCATCTTGCCATCTCCCAGCAGTATTCGAAAGAATTCCCTTAATTCATCCTTGGACAATTGCCGCTCGTCGAGTAAATCAAACAGTTTGTGATGAAATCCCATTTCTCTCATGCGATGCAGCGGGAGACCATAATTCAACCACTTGTTGTGCTCGTGCACTTCCTCCGCTTCGCTCACGAAATCATCCAATACTTCTAGACTGAGTTCGAGTTGTGCATCGAGATTGTTCCAGTATTCCACCACAGTCTCGTCATCGGTGCACAGGCGTACGACTACCCATACCGGAAGTCCTTCCAGTCCTTTAACGCTGCAACAAACTCTCGATCCGTCGTGGCACTCTGCAGTCCTTGCGAGTCGGTCGGAGTTCCGTCTGTCGCGATCACAATCACCACTTTGCTCCCATCTTGACGCAGTTGCGGCAGCATGTCTTGCACATTCGAACGAATTTCCTGCAAATGTTCCGTGAGGGCGTGACACCACTCGGACTCGTGTTCAGTACCGTTGACTGCGCCACTGCCAAATCATGGCTCAGCGCGTCTTTTCCGTGTTCCGCAATACTAAACTGCTGCGGCCCTGCCAGACGCCCCGGATCATTCAACAAACGAAAGATCGTCGGACTCTCCAACAGAGCTGCCATTTGGGCATGATAATCCACCGTTTGCTGCATTTCGGCCCATCGAGAACACTCGACAACGCGAATGTCGTCTTTGCGTTTTGTTGTTTCAATGAACTTGTGTCCATCTTGATGATTCATGGAGCCCGAATTGTCAACGATCCAAATATTGAGGGAAAGGCGACTTTGTTTTCATGAGTGCTTCCGCAAGACCTCGTGTAAAACCTTGTTCGGAGAGTGTCTTGAAAACGGATTCATCGAGTCGTTCCAATTGTTTCGAATGAGCGGGCAACAAAACACGAGAACTGCGTCCTCCATTTAGAATAGTAGCCGTTCGCAAGTCGTGAGCGACGGGTGCAATGGGAAGCACATCGTCGAGACTAGTGGCGGCAATGGGAACGCCAAAGGCGACGGGTATAGCTGGTTCTCCCATTTGTTTGAAGTTGTTAATAGTAGTAGTAGTTGACTTTTGTGTTTGTTGCTGCGAATGAGATGGCTTTTTTGTCTCTTTGTGTTGCAAATCTCCATCCAGAATATAATCGTGTCGTGTTTCGTACAAATTGCAGGGAATCCACCTGGCGAAAAAAGGATCGTGTTTCAGCTTCCGGATTCCGTCGCGCGGTGCTTCGCGCAGGGGACGCGCGAATTGGGTCTTTACTTTCCATGTCACAGTCTTGGAGGAGTATCTGGACAACAGTGAGAAGTGTCTCATTGATGCCGAGATACTCTGACAGTCACGTACTTTGGAATGACTTTTTTCTTTGCCCACAAAAAAAAAAAAAGACCCCATCCTCTCTTCTGCGTATCACTCAACAAATAAATCGTTCTCCTGCAATTATAAATTGACTGACAATAATAATCTACAAACAGAAAACACTACAAAGTATAATTACAAAATAAAGAATATCGACAACGAATGACAGAACCAGCAAACGACGACACGGCACCGACTCCCGTCGCTCCCATTGCCACACTCGCGCTGGCACTTACCGTCGAAGAATGGGATCAGTTGGGCCTGCAAACGGGCAATCCGGATACCGAACCCACCAACGATCTCGACAAACTTGTCGACCGCGCGACGGCACTCTTGTTCATTCGCTGTGTCGCCGTCGTGGCTCCGCTCGGATCTTATCCCGATTTGAGTACCAGCAACATTTGTCGCACGACACTCATGAAACAAACGAAATGGCCCAAACAAATGATCACAGCATTCTACAATCAGTTGCGCGAATTTGTCAAACGCATCATTGCCGGATACAAAATGTCCCGTACCACAATCGCGAACACGGCTTTCATGTGCTATTGTCCGTCAACAAGATGATTGACATGATGGTCTGTCAGCAGACGGGGCAGAAGGCGCCCGTCACGTTTGGGTTGCGTCACGATCCCGTGGCCTTGTTGGCGCTGCTCTTTGCGGCGCTCATTCATGATGTCGAGCATCAGGAATTCCCAATCGTCAGTTGGCGCAAGAAGATGATCGCTTGGCTGTGCTGTACAACGATCAGTCGATTGCGGAGAATTGGAGTATCTATGTGGCGTTTTCAGAGTTGTTGCAGGATGAATTCAAGAGTTTGAGGGCAGTGGTATTTCCGGAAAAGGAGGAGTATTTTCGGTTTCGAAAGATTGTGGTCAATTTGGTCTTGACGACTGATATTGCGTCTCCGGGTGAGTACCGTAGTGAATGTCAATGAGATATGATTGATCTGCTGTGAAGCTTTTGTTTGAATTGTGCAATCTAACTCTGCTGTTTCGCTACTCTTAGAAAGGGCACAATTGGTGAAATCGAAATGGAAGGAGGCCTTTGGAGATCCGTAAGTGTTCACTCGTTTGGCTGTTTGCTCGCGTCGACAATCAAGTCATTCTCACATGATCCATACGTCTTTCTACAGAATCGAAACCATTGAACGCAAAATGCAAGCACAGGCTCGCCGCATGAGTTTGACGGGACAAAATGTCGCATTTCGTCGTCACCTCCGACGAGGAACGGGTGACACTGGAACATCCGACGTGAGCTTTGAGCATGCCGAGGATCGTCAGCTCGACAGTCCCACGATTACTCCGGAAGGCTCGGAAAATGGTGATGAGGACGAAACGAAAATGGAATTGCCCGCCAACTTGTCCGACAATAGGAGACGTTCCATCAGTCACCGCATTGAGCGCCGTCGTTCCTCCATGGCCAGTCGCAATTCAACATCATCCAAATACCGACAGCGTCTTGGTATTTTGCGCACGGTGGATTTGTCGGGAGAAACGTTGAAACCTACACGCGAACGGGATCCTTGGCGCATTCCTTGTCGTCGGATCCTACCACGTACGTGGTGGATGTGGAGAGCGATGAGAGCGATGATCTCAAGGCTACTGTTGTCATGGAGACGATCTTGCTAGCTGCCGATGTAGCCCATAACCTACAGGGATGGGATCACATGGTCAAGTTTTCGAATCGCTTGTACATGGAGCTGCGTACTGCCTATGTGAAGAAACGAGGAACGGATCCCGAAACGCGTTGGTTCGAGAATCAAATTGGTTTTCTCGAATCGTACTTGTTGCCTTTGGCACATCGACTGGATGATACGGGCGTGTTTGGAGAGAAGAATGGAGAGCAGTTTGCTGCGAATGTCATTGCCAACCGCGACAAGTGGCTTACGGGAGGCCTGGAGGTGGCCCAGAAAATTGTGCTCGAAGGAGCCGAAAAGTTGCCCATGCCCGAAAATTAGATTTAGTGCCTTGTTGACGCAGGATGAATTTTACTAGGCTGGTCTCGTTGTAATGACTGACTTGTAGTTTGAAAGACGCTACGGCGTACAACAACTAAAGACCTAGATTTGACATGAGGTGCGATCGGGATGTCCGCGTATGGACAAGGAAAACGAATGACCTTATCGATGACTTTGTTATGACCGCCCAAGTACCTTTACGACAATTATATACACTGTAGTCAACCATGTACTTTTGAGCGCTTGCAATTTTGAAAAAAAAAGAAGGAGAGTGAGGAGGCGATGGTGATGAGTTCACGTTGTAGTTAATAGCTGTTGCACTCTAAGCAATACGTCTGCCGTCGACAGCTTGCTGCCGCACATAGCTTTTCCGGTAGCCCAACAATCTATCGTTCCACCTCGGATTATTCGTCTCGCAGATTCGGACGCGATGACTTGCGATTCACTTTCCGAGCTGACGCGTCAGTTTGCTCTGCAGGCACTCGCCTTATCGGTACAAGAATGGAATGATTTAGGAGAGGGCGAAGACCCGAGTGTTGCGACTCCCAAGGAGAGAGGAATGTGTGGAACGCATTACTGCACTCTTCGTCGTGCGCTTGGCTGCTGTCGTTTCGGCCGATTTAAATGAGCAACAAGATTTATCGACGAGTGGAATTTGTCGAAGAGCTCTCATTGACGACCGACCCTGGTATCCAGAGCAAATCACGATACAAGTTATACAGCAGTTGCGATTGTTTGTTCGCTTTATTCTCGAAAACTATCGTGATGTACCGTTTCACAATTTTCAGCATGCCTATCATGTCGTAATATCGGCCAACAAATTCATGGATTTTATGCTCACTTTGGATAGTGATGACTTTTAGAAGGAAACCTCCTCCAGCATTTGGTTTACGGCATGACCCGGTCGCGTTGATGGCCCTTATTTTCTCGGCGCTCATTCATGATGTCGATCACAAGGGAATTTCGAATCGACAACTGGCTTTGGAAGAGCACCCATTGGCTGTCGCATACAATGATAATTCCATCAATGAGCAGCGATCATTGCAATTAGCATTTGAAGAGCTACTGCGCGATAAATATGCCGATCTACGATCTGTCATGTTTCCCAAGGACATTGATTATCGGTTCTTTCGAAGCACTGTTGTCAGTGCCGTCTTGTCGACAGACATTGCCAGTCCAGAGCGGTCACAACTGAACAAATCCAAGTGGAAAGAGGCGTTTGCTGTGGAACGAGGTGATGATCAAGAAGATATCAACGAGAGGATACCGCGGCGAGGGTCCATGCTCAGCAATATTTCAATGCCGCGTGTGGCAGTGTCGGGATTTCGGAGTTCCACACGGCGCGGTTCCAATGCATCGCAGAACTCGATGGTATCCGATGTCACCTTTGATTCGTATACAAAGACAATGAGAGCCCGTCATACTCTCGGTTCTTCGCACCAAAAACACGACGAGGATTCCTACGTCAACAACGGAATGCGCATGGGTCGACCTGCATACACAATGGAAGATTCGCTCACGTCCTATGTGGACGAAGATTCGGCCAATAGTAGCTTGAAAGACTCGGTAATGGGAGGAATGGCAAAGAGAAAACAAGAGACAATACCCCAGGAAACGACGAAAAGTACTCGAGACTAACCAGGAGGCATTCGACGCAGAGTTACAGTACGACTACACCGGGCGACGAGAGTCTAGCATCGTATGGACAAGAATCGATTGCACTTGCGCACAAAAGACAAGAAGGAGTTGCTGCTACGAGAGATAAAGTGAATTTGGAAAAGTTTCGTAATGGTTCCGACATGCCGGTGAAAAAGACGAACGGTCATGGGGGAGCGATGTGAGCAGCTCGAGCATTTCATTAACCCCGCCTTCGTCGGATGATGAACGCGATTATTTCTTTCGAGGAGTCATAACTGCGAAATCGGATACGCGCATAAATACTGGGCGTCCACCGGCAGGTCCAATGAGGGTATGGTTCCTAGAAGAGCAAGTACTGGAAATGTGACTCGGTTCCGTCCTCACAGGGCAGCGTATCGATGAAGAGGAAGTAACTGACACACCATATCAGAAACTCTTGAGCGAAAACTCGGAGAAAATCAAAACAAAAATGATGCGACGAGCCAGTAGCGGAGCATACTCGGAAAAGAGTGCTAATTTTCGCAAACGGCTTGGTATTCTTCGTGGAATGGATTTCTCAGGTGAATCGATTGAGGTCCATCCACGAGCTTCTATCGGAGGAACTTCATTGGTCTCGGGCTTTCACGACGAAGAGATATTTCTAGACGAGCCTGACGAGTTAAAGGCTTTGGTTGTGCTTGAATTAATTTTGCGAGCGGCCGACGTTGCACATAGTTTGCAAAGCTGGACAAACATGAAAAGGTGGTCGTCGCGCTTGTTTCGAGAGCTCTGGGCGGCTCATTGCGCTGGAAGAGGACCGGATCCAGGTCCGGGATGGTTCGACAATCAAGCAAAAGCGCTAGAATGCTATGTGGGGCCTCTATCTCTGCAGTTGGACGAAATCGGGGTGTTTGGAGAGTTTCTTGGGGCCATCTTTCATCAGCAAGTGGAAGCAAATCGAGATCAATGGCTGGTAAACGGTTTTGAGAGTACCGAATCGCTGCGTGCCGAGAACAATGACGTAGCCCGTCCCCGTCGGTCTAGCACCAAAACATTATCACAAGAAAAGAAACTCAATTGCAGCGCTTCTCCCACGCCTGATCAGTATTTCTTATAAAATTGACGGTAGCCGTCTTAATCGTCTAAGTAAGCTTTACTAGCAGCCCATCCGCTGCAAAGCCAACAACTTTGTCACCGGTGTCGGTCAACACAGGCATACTATCATAACGTTGCGAAAAATGAGTCAATAACGTCTTTTGCGTTTGTATCTGTTGCAACAAGTAGCGCACCCATGATCGTTGAATGTCGTTTCGAAGAAGCCATTTGTTTTCGTCATCCGAGTCACCAAACGTCGCCTCGTGTAATAGAAAGTCTATTCCAGATCTTGCCAATCGATTGAAATGAAACTGACACGATCGAGTTAGTCGGATACAAGGCGTAGTGTCTCCACTGAAGCAAAAAAGGAAAATATCGTTTGCGCTTCGATGGAAGCCGGCAATAAAACCATAAGCATGATGGCACGAGTGATCCACGCGTACGTCCTCCCAGAATGCGATGGGTGCGATGCTCTCGTATACCGTTGATGTTTGATTGCGATCGGATTGTTCTACGCCGCGATAAAGTCATTGGGCAGATCGAACATGTGTTGTAGATACTGCAATATTTTCTTCCCTGCTACCAAGTAGGGACTTTGCCATTTGCGTCGCTTGTCAGGATTCTCTTCGGAGCTTTTCGTTTGCTTTGATTTGTGTATGCATTTAAGCAAATGAATGATACCGCCGTAGTGATCCAAGTGTGCGTGTGAAATCCAAATCAACTGGATTGTATCGAGCGACCTGCCGTTTGCATAGCGATGCCACTGAGTGACAAAGCCTCGCCGACTTCCAAAACAACGGTAACGTCATTTGGAAAAACAACGCATATCCGGATGCACCACGATAGGGAGATGGTGCTGCACAACCCGTGCCCAGAACGAGAAATTGAGGAAATATCATCGTGTCTGCTAGTGCAATTGACGTAGCGTCGTCGTCGTCGTCCAAGGAAATTTCATTTTCATCCGTAGGAGTTGATTCCGTAGAAAAGATGAAAGCCCATCAATCCACCGGTGACGTTCGGGAGAAATAGCCTCACTCAAAATTCCCTCCAGTCGATTGACTGTGGTCGGTTGATGAATGCCATCACAAGACAAGTACAAACTGCACCCCGTACCAATTCGACGAGAGGAAATGTTCACAGAAGGTTCCGGAAGCTTCAAAGGAAACAGGATGGGGTTGAATTCATGAAACAATCGACTTTGTCGTTGTGCTCTTATTAGTAAGTTGTTGGATGTCGGGGCCACGACGTAATACGGTATGTCGTCGGGAGAAAACGCAGAGAAATCGGTCGTGTCCTCGGCTTCGCATAGGAAAACAACAGCACGCAGTGTCAAAGGTTCACCGTTTTGATCGTCAAGAGGAGATCCTGCATTATTTCCGACAACATTGGGATACATACGCTGGGTATTACGAACAAGGACTTGTTTCCGCTCGACATGTGCAGCAGTGTGTACAGGTATAACACTTTTCCCGATCTTCGGGTGGCGTGAACAAGAATGTATTCATCCTGATACACGTTCCACCAGCCACTTTTGTCGGGAACTTGACAGGTATGCACCCGAGGATGTTGTTTGTAGGGATGAACGGTGCGAACCAAGTCTTCCAAATTGGAAAAGGACGAAACAACTGTGACTTTGTCTCGACCAGCTTGGTGCAAGACATCCAGCAAAGACGGCAAAGATTGAAGCTCATCGTCTACAAAGACAGCGCGCACATGCTGCAATTTATAGCGTTGATCTGCCGCTGCGCGACACAACAAGTCCCCAAACCCAGCGCATATCGGGCCTTGACGACATCCTCCGAGCTGAGAACCGATACAAAGAGCGTCGGCGGACCCGAATTTTCGGATCCGTCAACCAGAACGTCAAACGAATAGTCTAATTTGCGACTGTTCATGCATAATGGTGATTTAGCTCAAACTGATCCTCGCAATCGTAGTCAAGTTGTCGAATGAAGGATGATCTCCAGAGCTTCTTTTTTTTTGCGGTTTTCACGGCGCCTTGCAATTTGTTTGCGTATTTATACTTAAGCAAATCCCACAGTCGTAGGAACGACCATACTACGATGACAGCACCGCTTCCCGTCTGCTCAGCGAAGTTAAGCATCGTCAGGCCCGGCTAGTACTACGGTGGGGACCACGTTGGAATCCCGGGTGTTGTTCTTTTGCAATTTTGGGAGCACGCGGCTTTCGTGTTGTGATTTGCGATGTCTGCGTCTCTCCCTTTTGATGCTACGAACGACATCCATGCATTTTGACTAAACTTGCGCACTTCTAGTTATTTGTTTATCATTATTTATAGGTCTACGTAACATCTAGTTTTATCTTATGGATCTGCCTTCCAATGACCCGACCCGTTCCCTTGGTAATCCCCAGCTTGATAACTAAACGCCAAGGGATCAAAGTTCATTTGCGACACGGAGCCATAGACGGCCCATCTATGATTCGGATGCTTGTTGCGACGACCCTATGTTTCTTCTTTTCAGTATTCGACGAACGCCGTCTACTGGCTCTTGAAATTCACTCGACGAGGGCGGCTTGTGCACATACTTGAGTTGCCATATTTGATCAAATTCACGTTCCTCGTACACAGACGGACATCCGTTGTCCGGTCCGCAACCAAGTCGGGCCGCCAATTCGACCATGTAAGAATGTTTCCACGAAACAACCGTCACTTGATCACACAAATCTCCGCTCCCCAACATATCCAAATATTCACTCGCCAATTGCGGATGCCGCGCCAAATCCGTGACAATATTCGCTTTTCGACTCAATGGCAAGAGCGTCTCGTATTCGCGATAATTCAATTCCATGTTCCGTTCCGGAATCAGTGCAAACAAATGCGAGGGCATGGGCCAACGGGCTTCTTCTGACCAAACAAGGAAGCAATATACGCGGCGCGCTCGTATCCGAGATAACTGCAGTGCTGATTGCCCTGTTCGTCCTGTACGTTGGGGCCGTCTTTTCGCAGTGCCGAAAAGAAGCAATGTCGTTTCGCAGTGCGCTGGTATATTGCTGTCATCGTCAACGATACTCTCCAACGCGTTTGTCGCCAGGTTGCTATAAAGTTGGCCTTGTCGCGCGCCGACGTCATGTGCAGTTTCCAGACGCCAATGCCTCCGACAAGAATGCAGGCGCAACAGAAGATGGAAAGCACCAAACAGAGACGTTGACGACTTTGACGCTCGAGATCTTCGAGTGTAATAGTCTGTGGCTGTTGGAGGAGAGGTTTTTCTTCTCCATTGTTTGGTACATCATCCTTCGTGTCGTTGTTTGTATTTCGGGTATTGCCGTTATTTGACATTGTACAGTGTGTGAGCGATAAAAGGATGGGTGTGCGTCTGGAAGGAGATACTGGTATGTGTGAGTGGGTGACACTCGATACCTTCCGTAATCACAAGAGACCAAAGGATAGGTAAATACTGTATCCTTTTGGGAAAGATAGTGGTAGTGGTCAGCAAGAAAGCGAAGTTTGAAATTTCAGCTGCTGCGAGGATTCGCGAAGATTCATTCATCTGTTTCATTGACATCGTTTGAGTACCGCAAAACAGTAACCGGTACTCGAAAGGACACCACGTTTGTCCGTTGTACGGCGTTGCTCAAGACTGCGTCAACTTTTTTCATCGTGCATCGGAACACCATGGTGAACTCTTCCATCGGCATATCGTTCCAGTGTTCTTGTGTTTTTCTTCTTCGAAACGAGAAACAAGAATTACCGCTAAAGAACGATACAAAATGCAATTGATGCGAACATGAGACTGTTTCTTTCGTCGACGACGACTTTCCCAAATCATCCTTTTCTTGCATACTTCTTTTGGATTCTCGTGACACTCGCGTTCGTCCAGGGATTGGCCATCATGTCCTCCTCATCATCGGCGCCAAAGAGCTCACTCAGTGACATCAGTCAACAACAACAACAACAACAACACCTGATACTCGTCGGCGGAGGCCACGCTCACATCCAAGTCATTACCGCCTTGAATGACGCTGCTCGTCCGGCGCATTTGCGCGTCACATTGATTGATCCGCAAGCAGCCGCGACGTATTCGGGCATGGTACCGGGTTGTATAGGAGGACATTATACGCCGAGTGAAACAGAGATTGATTTGGTGACACTGGCGCACTGGGCGGGTATGGATTTTGTGCAGGATCGTGTGGTCGACATTGACTTTGACAGGCAGTGCGTCTATTTGGAGCGCTGTCCCGACGATCCCATCTATTACGATGCCATTAGTCTCGATGTGGGTTCCACCACACGGGGATGGGCCACGACACCTGGTGCACAGCAATGTACGATTCCCACACGTCCCATTGATGTATTGGTGCGGCGTATGGAAGACACGCGTCCCGACGCCGCCGCCGCCGCCGTCCAACTCGTCGTGGTGGGCGCTGGCGCTGCTGGAATTGAATTGTCCATGGCGGTCACGACGCGATGGAAGCGGTCGAATCCGAGTGTGGAGTGTACGATAATCAATTCGGGAAAGAATTTGATTGCGTCGGAAAATGAGAACTGTCGACGCATGCTGCAGTCTATATTGAAGGAAAAGAACATTGCCGTACGGCACACTGCTCACGTTGCTGAAATCACCGAAACGCATGTGATTCTACGAGATGGCACTGCAATGCCGTACTCGCACTGTCTATGGGCCGCTGGAGCGGAAGCGCATGCTGTAACACGGCATTTGCAATACCAACGGGGATTGGCTTGTACCGAGCACGGTTGGGTCCAAGTCCATCCGACCTTGCAAAGCACATCGCATCCATCCGTCTTTGCCGCTGGCGATTGTGCCAGTATTGAAGGACTGCAACGAGGACCGCCCCGAAAGCCGGTGTCTATGCCGTCCGGGCGGGACCCGTCTTGGTTCAGAACTTGATCAAGTATTTGGAAGGACGACCGAGTGACGAATGGGTCGTGTACGAACCGCAAGATGATTTCTTGAAACTGCTCGTCTGCGGCGACGGCAAAGCGTTGGGATTTCGATTTGGGTTGCCATTCCATGGAAAATGGGTGTTTGACATGAAGGATCAAATCGACAAGAATTTCATGAATTTGTTTGTTTCGGATCGATTGTCGGACAAGACAAACATACAACGTGGTGAATACATGACACAGCAATACGATGCCAGGGCAAAGGAGGATGAACTTCCAGTTGAACCAGCGGAAGCAGCAATGTTGTTGCAACGGACGGATGATAACGTCGACTTTCAGCTGGCTTGGAGTGTTTTGCGGGCCATGGCCCGTGACGAGTCGTATCGTGGAAAAGTGCTGGATTCCATCCAATCTCCTCAACCCGCAAATTAGTCACCTTGTAGAATATTGTAACTAGAGCTAGTTCATACGTAAACTCCACCTCGTTTCTAGTTCGTTTCCCATTACATAGCTCGCCTCGTGTCTACTCGTGAATGAGCCCTCACCGCTGACGACGACGTCGAGTGTTTTTTGTTCTTTCTGGAGACCTGTTATTCGGGTGAGTATTAGAAGATCAATAATAGAAGCATCAAAAGGACTGACCTCAATTCTGTACTGCCCGTCAACCGTCAATACCCTCATCCCCACGGTAGCATGAGCACATTCGCTGTATCACGTATCGACGAAGTCCGAAAAGAGAGCGAATTTCTATGGGCATCGCGTAGACGTGAGCGATCTCCTTTTCCATTCAAAAATGGGGCCTGTCGACTTTAAACGATGATGGTCTAGCAACAACTCTATTGGGGTGAGATATCAGAAAGACGTGGAAAAGCTAAACATGGGCAAATCAATATTCCTATGGACTACAATGATGAGTCAAGCTCGTGTCTAAAACACACTTATTATCCTAGATCCATCTACTGACTCTCAAAAACAAACAAGCGTGCGTAAAGCCTATAACTGAATCAGCTCGTCCAATTCTAAACAATCTCAGATACGGATGCGGCGACTTTTCGAGTTGGAGGCGCTGGTGCTGGTGCTGGCACTATCACCCGAGTCGCCCGAGTCGGCCGAGAGGTGACGGCGACTGTTCGAGTTGGAGGCGCTGGTGCTGGCACTATCACCCGAGTCGCCCGAGTCGGCCGAGAGGTGACGGCGACTGTTCGAGTTGGAGGCGCTGGTGCTGGTGCTGGCACTATCACCCGAGTCGCCCGAGTCGGCCGAGAGGTGACGGCGACTGTTCGAGTTGGAGGCGCTGGTGCTGGTGCTGGCACTATCACCCGAGTCGCCCGAGTCGGCCGAGAGGTGACGGCGACTGTTCGAGTTGGAGGCGCTGGTGCTGGTGCTGGCACTATCACCCGAGTCGCCCGAGTCGGCCGAGAGGTGACGGCGACTGTTCGAGTTGGAGGCGCTGGTGCTGGTGCTGGCACTATCACCCGAGTCGCCCGAGTCGGCCGAGAGGTGACGGCGACTGTTCGAGTTGGAGGCGCTGGTGCTGGTGCTGGCACTATCACCCGAGTCGCCCGAGTCGGCCGAGAGGTGACGGCGACTGTTCGAGTTGGAGGCGCTGGTGCTGGTGCTGGCACTATCACCCGAGTCGCCCGAGTCGGCCGAGAGGTGACGGCGACTGTTCGAGTTGGAGGCGCTGGTGCTGGCACTATCGACCGAGTTGCTACTGGAGAGCATGCGCTTCCTCAACATCGTAGAGGAGTTTTGCCCGTGGAGCTGTTGGGTTGGAAGAGACCTTGACCGAGCTCGTTAGTTCTGGGGATGTCGCTAGAGCTACCGCATGCCAACGAAGCAAGGAAGAGAAAAGTCGTGGTAGGGAACTTCATGGTTGAAAATGTCGGTTGCCGGCGGTGTTTTTTTGGCTTGCCGTGAATTGTGAGCACTGTTGGGAAAGAATGAGATCCAAAAAATGAGGTCTTGGTGGGGTTTGCTCACCTCACAATTTTCTACCCTTGTACGCAACACGTAGGTTGTAGGTTGTCGCTCAGTACTGTACGAATTACGCTTTTTGGGCGGAGTATCAAGGGTGATATTGCTAGATTTTTTACGCACGACTGCTCGACGAGTTCCAGCCTGTCACACATCACACGTCACGCAAGTTGTTATCAATTTTTTGGCGGAGTATTGCTAGATTTTACGCACGACTGCTCGACGAGTTCCAGCCTGTCACACATCACACGTCACGCAAGTTGTTATCAATGACTCTCTTCAGAGCTAGAGGTGTCGGTTGTCCGCAGTTTACGGTTTACGACTTCTTTCTCTTTTGCTCACATAATCAGCCGAAACCCGAAACCTAAAGGTCAAGACAGTAAGACCTAAAGCGCAAAAGTCCGTCCTTTAGAAAAGTAGAAGATATAATGTTCCAGTGGCTACCAGTACTCCTTTACGGCTACGGTGGTGTCCGGGAACAGTTCGATCGTGGATCTTTGGTCGTGCGACGGACGCACACTGGTCACTGCATACTACTTCTGTACGTGCAAATCCAGCTCCTTTTGTTGCGTACTGGTACCAGGTACCAGGTGTTACGCACGATTGCTGTCTTACGTCTTACCTGGTACTGGTACAGCCTCACGACTCACGACTTCACCCATGCCTCACATATTGGACATTGGACATGCGGCAACGTTGAAAAGAACAGCTCATTATTTATCATCAAATGGCCCGGGACATTGTTACAGTGGAAAGAAGGTGTTTGATACTTAGTAGTCGAACGTCGAACACGTGTCCTACGTCTCCCGTTAAAATCGGATGTGCAACCGGCAGGGCAAAGATGCTAGGGCGATAACCGGGTTACAAACGTGACTTGCCGGTCCCGGAACCTTACTCTCGTGCAAAATCGCGATAAAAAACTTCATCCCATGAAGAAAATGCAAGTGAGAACGGAAGAAGAAAAGGGCAGAACTAGGTGGAAATAAGAAGCGGGTTATCTTTCTACTGAAGTGTGTGGAAGAGTTCGATATACGTTGAAAACGTTATTTTACCTAGTGGAGCCGTTAATTATGATGATGACGTGCCTTCAGCCAATCAGAATCCGTTCACCCAAATACTAGTACTCACCCGAATGAATAACGCTCACCGCTCATCCGAATAACAGGTCTCTTTTTCTGCGCTTTTGTTGTCTACATCATTCGCCATTATTTGAACAACTCCTTACTTTACTTCTTTATTCTCTATTGTTTTTAGTTCATGATAATTCTATCAACGACAATTTCAAGATGAAATCAGCAAACAATCTCTTGGCGATCTTTCTTGTGTGCTGCAGCTTCGCGTTGACAAGAGCGTTTAGTCTGTTGCCCGGCCATTCTAGGATGCATACAGCACGACACTCTCCTAGTGCTATTCTGTCCTCTGCGATCATTTCGGGTGATGCGACGCAGTCGACAGAAGAGCTTACGAGCAAAAATATTGTAGGTACAGTCACATTTCTCATTCCTTCGTCTCCGACCGTCTCCAAGTTTGGATCCAAGAGCCCCGTAGGGAATCCTTTGGTGTCCGGCGCTGTACAACATTTGGCCCAAAAAGTCAACTGGATGGCCAACAATCAATTGCAAGTGAATATTGTAACCACGGATGATATCATAAAGAACAATCAACAACAGTTAGTATTACAAACCGACGTTTTATTGGCCATTGGGTTGCAATCCGAAACAGATCTCGCGACAGCACAAGATATCTTTCAGCAACGCATTCAACAACGACAAAATCGACAATGCCAAATGGCTCTGGATTGTTCGCAAGAATCACTATTGCCAGCCTTTGTAGGACCGTACGATCCCCAGAATCCATCGGTGCTCGCACAAACGATTCCTTGGTCCAACGATGCCTCTGGTAAACGCATGTACGAGCGCATGTGGGATGTCATGACCCGATGGACCAGCGATGAATTCTGTTATGGTATTTTGTTGTTCTTGAATCAATATTCTGGGCAATCACTGGATTGGGTCAAACACACAACAGAAGCGACGTGGGAGAAGGGACCTTTGCGAAATGCCCAAGAATTCTACGGCATTGTATCGAAATGCCCCGAGTGTCTGCTGGCGTGCGCGCAAGAGCCGTCGTGTCGGGAATGCATTGGGGTGCTGGGTTCGATTGATGCGCGCGATCAAGTCGCTAGTTATCGCGCCATTGTCTCGTACGAGAGTGAGGCATTGAAACAATTTTCACTCTGTATCATGACGAAACACAATGTCTTTGATTGCCATGCTTCCATTCCCACCTTACCTTCAGTAAAGGCTGTTACAACCTGGCGTGGCAAGCCCTTGACGGTGGAAGACGGAAAAGCCATTTTAGTGGGGCACTTGGATGATGCCAGTGCTCCAGAGGGCAGTCTCCGCACCGAACTGTCGTGGAAAGTGGCCTGCGGCGCCAATGTCGCATACGATCAATTCCCCTGTCAGAATCAACTGTTTTATTCACAAGGTTCCCAAAATATGTGGTACGATCCAGTCTTTCGTGTCGAGACGTTGGATGGTCGTCATGTGTGGTGCAGTCGGCATTATCGTGTGCGGCCGTTGCAAACAGCAGGAACCTTTCGATTGTCGGTACTCGACAATGGTGTGACTTCCGATGAATTGTGGCATTTGGTGGGTGTGGCGGATGACTTGTCGTGGGCGTGTTTTCATTATGCGGGTGCAGCGTCCGCGGTGGGATTGCAGTATACGGGGATTGTTGTGTACGCCGGATGGGCAATTGCCGCGTGGTGAAGCTTTGAAAAGGCGACAAGCTGTTTGCAACAAGCGGGAATCGCACCATGGGAATTGATGGTTGTTGACAATAATCCGAATACATCTGGTGCCATTCAGGCGGGTCCGCCTCCTTTGGACGCGTATCGTTCCAAATCACAGCAAGTTCAATTCAAAGAGTCAGCATAGTCTAGTTGAAAAAATATGCAATGGTCTAGTGGATCTTCTTGACGAGGTGACGCATTCGTCTAGTCTCATTTACCACTTATCGGCCACATACCATGTTCCACATGCAGTCTGTTTACGTTCGATACCTAAGTTCTCGACGCTACATGCAAACATCTCGTTCGGGTGGCTTTTGGTAGAACGAGGCAGAAACAGGACCCTTCTGAACTAACTATAGCTTTTTCTGAATACAGAGTAAAAATAATAGTCGACCAGTCACAATGTGTGCATGGTATTTCTAACAAAGATAAATAATGGTCAAGGGTCAAGCGGTCAAGCCCTATAACCTATATCCCCAATCTTTTTGGAGGACCCATAATATGGCCCATTTACGTAGGTTTTGGTACTACCTCGTAGAAATTTTGGAGGACCCATAATATGGGACATTTAGAGCAGAGTCTAACCCCGGACCAGTCCATTTTCACTGAACGGACGAGTCTAAATTAATTTGTACTCATAACCAATTAAAATGACACTTGTCTAACTTTTCGTCCTCTTCAGAGCAGATGAGGGTTAAGAATACGAGGCGCAACCAAACAAAATCTCCCACCTTTTCACATTCATCATGACGAAAATTTTGTTTTATAAAATAAATAAACAATGGCCGATGACGAAGACAATGAGCGCCGCAAGCGCTTGAAGCAGATCAACAACGGCGCTTATTGCTCTTCGACAGGTTGATATCTGTGTGGCGTCGATGCAAGCGGCAGCAGTTGCGCTCCTGGATTCTTCTTCCGACGAAGAAGATGTCGAGCGTCAAGCGTCAAGCGTCGACACAAACCGCGTCCTTACCGTCACAAGTTTGATCATGCGGCAGCTGCTCATGCTGTCAGAAGGGATTATTTGGGTCCGAATCCCAGTTGCAAGGAATTTTCCTCCATTTTTCGCATTTCAAGTCGCGTTTTCAGAGGATGTTGGAAGACTTCGGTCGAACCGATATCAAATTCTACCACCCAAAATATGGTGCTCTCGAGGTACGCCTTCTCCACCCACTGAAATGCCTGGCATTTGGGGAAGCTCGGCATCAATCTGCCGGCTACTTCCAGTTATCGGCTACATTCGGCGACAATGTTGCCTGGAATTGATGCTGCGTTCAAGCAGTTGTACCTTCGAATATTTGCGTCTTCCGGACGCAAGCGACCTGAGAAATTGCCACTATGCATGAAGCTATGCATGGTGTCCCTGGGATGTATGGATCTTTGGATTGTTGGCACACATTGGAAGAATTGCCCAAAGGCTTGGCAGGGTTCGTTCAAGAATGGAAAAGAAAAAAAGCCGACAATCAAAATGGAGGCGCTATCGACCACCATCTCTGGTTCTGGCATGCGTCGTATGGATACCCGGGTACAATGAATGATCTAAATGTTCTTGATCGCTCTGACCTTGTTAAACAATTTGCAAATGGGAGTTTTTCTGCCTTGGAAGCGGAAGCTGGCATTGTCCCTTTGACATTTCGGGCAACGAGTTTTCGCATGTTTGTTCTGACGGATGGAATTTATCCCCATATTCTCGGTTTGTGTCTGGCATTAAGCGCCAATAACCGAGATAGATAAGAAGTTCACAGCTTGGCAAGAGGCTGCTCGCAAAGATATTGAGCGGGCTTTTGGGGTTATTCAAACATGCTGGAAATTTACTGCGATGCCTATCAAGTTGTTTACGGTAAAACCGTGTCGGCACGGATAGCCACATGCATGATGCTTCACAACATGCTCGTTGCGGATCAGCGTGATGGATGGCAATGTATGCGCGTTATGTTCCGTCTAACAGCCTGGAAGATTGCTACCTGGATTTAGAAGCCGCTAGTCTAGCTGCACATTTCGGTGACGAAGATCTTTGGCTGGAGGATGATGCGGGTACAGACACGGCAGTGACGGAGAAGACGAAGATGCTGACAACGGTGAGGTGGACGGATTTGAATTTGCATTGAATGGAAATCAGGAAAGAGACGTCGTAGAGCAGAATTTATGGACCGAACTGACCAGCAGAGAGGAGAATGCGCTTGATTAGTGCGTTGAAAGAATTCTGGCGAACCAACAGGCGTGAGGGAGTAATTAAAGTCATTAATAAGTAATTTCCTACTAATTTATTTATTCGAACTAATTCAATGCTCATCGCTTCCAACACTGTCGCCGTCGTTGCTGCCACTGCCGTTGTCGCCGTGAATGTTGATAGCCGTGGGCACACTGGTACCATCGGAGTCGGAGCTACCAACTGCTTCGTTTGCCGGTTTTGGGGCTAGAGTCTGGAGCTTAGCAATGGCTTCTTGCGCCTTGGCCGCCGTCACCCATGGATTGATAGAGCTTTGCCAAATTAATATAAAAGTCCTTATCATTCGTTTCCTTGACAGAGCTCGCCAACAAGACAGCTGAATCGGCCACTTTGTCCATTGCTGCATTGAGACCATTAAGTGCTTTGATCTTCTTGTCTTGATAGCTGTCCTTGATCAGGCGTCTTTTGCCTCGCGACTTGGCTGCCTTGTTTCCTTTTGGGATGGCCTGCTTCACCGACGAGTAGACAGAGTCATTCGCTGGTACCTCGCCGAACGATCATCTTCGTCTCTACCAGGACCTTCAATGGTAAAGATGGGCATGGCCGATAGTGTTTCCAAGCAATGAGAAAAGCTAAAGTTTTCTTGCTCGACATGAGTTGTGGTTTGTGATGTTTTCAAAGAAAAAATAGAAAGGGGGGAATTCAAACCTTTCTAAGTACAGAAAATTAGATATAGAAAGTTGGACGAGCGCCGTCCATTTCGAAAACTTTGGTACATATTTGACCAGTTTTGGACGAAATTTTGATATAGACGAGTCGGACGGCTTTTCGTCGTACAAAAGAGGTTAGACTCTGCTTTTGAAATTTTAGACGAGGAATGGACGGACCGTCTGGACTTAGACTTTGCTCTTAGGGTACAGAGTTTTCCTACCAGGTTTTCAAGTCACCCGGATTAATGAAACGACGACAAATCCATTTGTCTTCTTTATCCCACAATTGTTCATGTAAAACCAAATATCAATCGGATCGAAAGGATAATAATAAATAATAATAATTCATTGAATGAAGCAAGGGCTACTTCCCTCTGATTCTCTGGAACCGGTGGTACCGCTTTATTCCAAGTGTCAACAAGCTTATCAACTTCTTCTTGCGTAATAAAAGGATGCCGGGACCCAAGGGTTGCTGCAACAGTTGTAATGTTGAACTTCATTGCCGAAGTCTTTTCAATAAAGACATCTTCCCATAACCTCGGTCAAAACACAAGTGAACGTCATCTGATCCAGAAAGCGGGGAAGAGTCCTCAAAAGCTCTTTGACATTATCACTTGGGTTTCGCCTTTGACACGAATTCGCATACCGCATACAACGCTGGTTAGCGAGTCCGAGATACAGTCTGCCACTGGTCCCTCCTTTCCGGCTTTACGATTGCTGAGATGTTTCTGTTCAACGTCCTTTGCCCTCAAGGCAACTAGCTCGTCATCGACGACAAATACACTATTTATTAACAAACATGGCTGCAGATGGCGCATACACTTCCTTTTCTAAATCTGTAATCTTTCGAAGATAACAGTTTCTTTGCATCCACGTATCGTCATCTGCTCCTGATCGTCCCCGGACAGGGTATCCCCTTGTATTCACCAGGAGAACTTTAAAGCGATCCATGGGCATGATCTTCAATTTATATTCCGTTTGAAGCGTAGGCAAAAGTCCGACCAAACATCTTCAAGTGGCAACCAGAAACGGCTCGCAAACATCCGGACAGAAAGGAACTTCCTGTGGCATCTGTCGAGGCGTAGCCAGCTTTTGCAGCGCCTGATTTGTGCAGTATACAATTTTTCTATGGCAAAATTGGATAACAAAACTTCGAATGCATCCACGGAACTGCTGACATCCTTGTTGTCATGCAGAAGTGTTTGTTCCATCGAGTCTACGAGGTGCAAGTACCCTTCAAACATACCCCGAGAAATTCCTCGCTGAATTGATCTTCGGAATACAACTTCACAGGCTCCTCGTGGCTATTCGTTAGCGACCAACCATCCTGGCAAGCTTTAAATGCTTCAGGAAGTTTGTCTATCGCTTCTCTACGTTGTCGTGGTTGTCTGGGTGCCATTGTTGCAAATGAGAAATAAACGAGAAAAAAATTACAGGCTGTTGTTGCTTTAATTTGGAGGACCCATAATATGAGACATTTAGCTACGGGACTGGATGGATTTGAGTCAAAAGTCCCATAATATGGGCCCTCCAAAGATTTGGGATATAACCTATCGTCTGAGCAGTACGCAAAACGGTACTGTATCACTCCCTTCTTTCGTTGTGACCCGCACTCCGCACTGCTGCAAACTTTCAGTTCCCAAGTTCCCAATAATAAAATATCTTGTAGGGCTATTCGGATTTCGGACCGCCAGTCCCAGTTCCCAGTTTCCCGCTTATTCTTTTTCTCTCGTACCTCGTACCCGTTACCCGTTACTTGTTCCTTCGTCCTTCGCTCCTATCACTCCTGATAACAATTGACCATTGACATGGCCAGGAATACAAAGGGTGCGGGAAGCGTGGAGGAGGAACAGTTAGAGACATAATAGGAAATACGTAATCTGTAGGTACATTGTACATTCACATGGAAAAAAGAGCGAAAAGTGCGAAAAGCGAAACATCATGAACTGCACGGATCGGATAGCTCTAAAAGGAGGATGTAATTCGAAAAACCTACACAGTAGACCTCAGATCTCTAGAGTTTTCATTCGCCAACTTAGGTTATAGAGTGTACGCTTTTGTCATTTGCGCCAACCTAGTGAACGATAAATGTACAACGATGCAAAATACGAACATTGTGGTTTGTGGTTTGTCGACAAAAGAGTCCAGTTGAATGTTGAATAGACGTCGGTCATTGGTCTCAAGGATCCCCTAAAGCCAAGAAGGAACATCGGTCATTGGTCTCCAGAGATCCCTAAAGCCAAGAAGGATCATCATTCAAATTGGGGTTTTTTCGTCGATAGCAATCACCATTTTTTTGTCCAAGCAGGCATGCTTTGTCACAACCAGTAACTATTCCTGTTCGGATTGGGGTCTTTTGGTGATTGCAAATTGCAAGTCGATCATTCTCGATCTCACAAATTTCAAACTTGCACAAGCAACAAGCAATTAAGCCAGTAACCAACAAAAACAAAAGCAACAGCAACCATGAAGTTCCTTCTTTCCACTCTGGTGGCTCTTGGCTTCGCCAGCCAGGCCTACGCACAGCTACCTCCCACCCTCACGGTACGTTCACAGCGCGCATCGTTCGATACAAAGGAGTGCTGTTTTGTCTGCATTCATCAATGAAACACGCACTGATCCATACTGATTCTCCTCCTTCTCCTTAATCACAGATCGGAGACATCAGCGATGCTGGAACAGAGTTCAACGTCGGGGAAGGAAATACCGACGAAAGCACAAGCTACAACCACATCAAGATCATAGATACGTCAGGTGAACTCGTCGACGTCATCAATGATCCGGGACAGAGCCCGGCCGCAGGCACCAAGTTCTACAAGTTCACCATCCTCGCTCCCGGCTGTCTTGCAGAGGGAGACCCCGAAGTGACTATTAAAGCATCCTTTGACACCGACGGCCACTTGACTGGCGACGATACCGTTGACTTGGAACTCGCAGTGAATGCATGGGACGGATCTAACTACGCCGTGGCCGGTGCAACGCTCAAGTTCGGCGTGTGCATCCAAGCCGACATCATGATGGTCAATGCTGGAGGAACACCAGTGGTGATTGAGAGCAAACACTTTGATTTCCTCGTCGAACCGATCCTCTCGACCTTCACCGTCGATTCCACTATCACAAACAACGTTGTGGATGTTGGCTCTTCTACGGGAGAGCAGTCCGGTACAACGGTCGCTTCTCTGGAAGAGCACCACGCCCATGCCTCCTGGTGAGCCCATCTGGTTCGAACTGACTGTCAACAACCTTGCCTACAACTTTTTGCAGTTCGAAACGGTTGACATGTCCATTGAAGGCGGCGCCACTGTCAGTCTCATTGCAAACAAACTTCCCGTCGATTCTGCCTTGACCAGTTCTGAATTGGGCCTTACCCCGAAAACGATCAACTTCTACCACATCCTCCCCGATCGGCCTTTGCAGCCACCGCGCAATCGATCGAGATCACCGGCAAGGCGCTTGTTGATTACGTTGGACTTCGTCGTTTGCGCGGAACCGAGGAAGCGCGAACTTGCCGCTGAGCCCGAAAACGCCGAATTCACCATGAAGGCAATAATGATGGCGGATGCCGGCGGTAACAGTGGCAGCTACACCATCGAGATCCTTTCGGTAGTGATCGGCGGAGTCGGAGCAGTCGGTGCGGCCATGCTATAAGCAGGCAAAAGAACTGAGAAACATCATTCATCAGATCATTCATAACTTGAACTTCATTCTACGGCAAGAGTGGATTGCCGCATAGATAACAGCAATTTATTACGCAATTAATCAAAGGTTTTTGCAACTTTTCTTCTATCTTTTGCCGAACTGTCGCCGTTAGTCAATTTCGCTCCTCGCTCTCATCATCACTCATCACGGCCGAGAACTTCGTAACAGGACCGATGACGTTTCTAGCTAGACTACCTGGTACCCAATCGAACGACGAAGGCGCTTATCCTAATCGTATTCGATTATATTTATTTCTCGTTGCTCGCACTGCTATATTATTGAGTGCTATATATAGTTCATCACATGTCGAAAAGATTCTCAAAGTATAATTCTTGATCGCCTTTCTATACATCGGGTTTGCTGAAAACCATTCGACAGATGAGCCAGAGCGCATTATCTACAAGCTGTAATTCACTTTGATGTGGTCTCACGGTTCTTGCGCCGGTACCTGATGGAATGTATCGCGTATCGTAAATGCCACTTTTCACGGGCCATGTCATTGTCCACTTCAGTCCAGTCTTCTCTTTCCGAGTCGAATTTCAGAAAACGGCCCCTTCTTGTTGGATCATATGCACAATGCGCCAAGTAATCGCCGTCTTGTTGCCCCTATCTCCATTTCGATAATCGCTCTGAAATACATGACATAGTTCACGAAGACGAATGTTACCAGGATGCTTTCGTTGTGCTTGTCGACGGCCAAAGAGGACATCCGGATCGACGGGGTTATAGCTGCACCAGGATGATCTTTTTCCATCATTTTGTACTTCTCCTCTTTGATATCTTCCGCGGGGATAAATCTGCTGAGCTGATCCTTTGAGTTTGTCCGACTCGTGGGTTCTTTTGAGTGAAACGAGACCGTGCGGCTGATTTGAAATCATTTCCAGGAGGTGAGTGGGATGAATCGTCGCATTTGCGCGTGATTCCAAAATTTGGTGGGACCGGCGATTTGTAATCGTCTGTTTGTGATAATGAGAAACAGTCTCGACCACGCGAATTTCCACTAGCAACATGCTGCTTTTCCTTAGAATCCCAGTAGCGAACCAAGACATCATCAACGAGTTCCTTTTCAAATGCCTTTTGTCGCTGCGCTGCTTGTTTGTTAATCCGCAGTTTGTGGGTAATTTTGATGAAGCAGAATCTGTAAGTAGTTTCGGCGGTTGTTTTGTTCGAAACACACGATCTCCCAGTCGATCGTGTGAATCAGCTGGCCCATCTTCGCGCTGCGAGCAGACGGGCTCCATGGTCTTTTGTTCGTCGACTTTGTTTGTTGACATTTGTATTTTCAAATAAAGAAAGGATAATAAAGAAGAATGAATTGTTATCAATTTGATTGAAGAAAGTCGGCTTGCGGCTTCAAGAATAGAAGCATTCTTGATCGTTTTCATCTGAGCTTTTCACCACAAAAGCTGTTCAACCATTTTCGTTGTTGTGTTTCGTGTTCCTACCAAAGAAAAGCACACTCCGCTTTTGAGGTGAAGTCACTGCACCATAGTGTGACGTGACAGCCGGTGCGATGGGAAACAATAAAAGTTACTGTGATCTGGATAGATTTGACTTCAACATCTTCAACTGTTATTTTCACAGTAATATCGGCTGTGACATCGGATGCAATAAAGGATTGATGAGCCATGAGCCCTTCTCATTCTCATTCTTCAAATAGGCGCTCTCCATTCTTCACGTTCATCGCCCCATGATCCATCATCCGTCATCCAGTTATCCATCATCTTGGCTCTTGGATTCAATCTTCGCAAAACTTTTGGGCTAATAAAGGCACAAAAGCATACGACATACTACTCACGTCTTTCAACTTATCTTCTTTATGCCCTTTGTTCTCTTCCTATATTAACTGCATAGCCCTAGCGCCTCTTTGCTCACTAAAGCTCATGCCGATTGACATCACCGAGATCCTTCGGATAACAATGGCCTGCATCTGTAATAGCGAGGGTTCGCCTTCGCGAAAGAAAATGATCGCTTTTACCCATATCCCCTTGGTAGTCGAGCGAGGTTTGAGTCGAAGTCGAGGGAGCGAGTCTCTATTCTATAAACACTTATTTTGCGCGTCAAGATTTTCTTGATGATTGGTGCCTCCTTATTGAGTGCACATCCATCAAATATAACATTGGTGGTTACCCGGAGTATTTTCTTTTTTTGTTTGAAAAGACAACTCTCTACTCTCTCATTCTCCGATAAAGAAAGAGACCAATAGCAAATGATGTTGCTCCGTTTATTCTTATTCTCATTCATACTTTTGAATTCTCTTTCCAATGGACTTGTTGCCGTCGTTCCACCCACACAGCAGCAGCAACAACAGCAACAACAACAACTGGTGTCTCCGCTGTCACTGACACTGGAGGAATTGTCTTTGCTGCTGGGAGGCAAAGGAAGAGCTCAGGCGTGTTGGGAAGCGTATCGTTCTGGTCAAGATCCTATTTTGGGTTCTAAGGCACAACAGAAATTAAATGAATTAACGATACCGATCGAACAGGGCGTCTCGACGTTAGCGCAGGTGACGACTTGTCGCGACAGCACTACCAAATTGTTGTTGAATTTAGTATCGTCGGGACTGCAAATTGAAACCGTTGTCATTCCTGGCCCGATCGACAACGCAGTACTGTCTGTATTTCCTCCCAAGTCGGTTGTCGACAAGCCTGTACGTTCTGTTTGACGGGACGCATGGGATTGCTTCAGAATTTGTCGGCGGATGAAATTCTCTCGCAAGTGTATTGGGCGCAGCGCATCGTACAGCAATCACCAGCTCTGTTGCCACCCATTGATAATATTGTATTCATGGGATTGGGAGAACCAGCCGACAATGTGGATGCCGTGTTGGCAGCCGCCGAATGCTTGGCCGATCCCCATCGCTTTGCCTTGACACCTCGTCGTGTCACAATATCGACCGTCGCACCTACTCCGGATGCGTTTGTACATCTGGCACAAGCCCCGGCTGTCTTGGCGTGGAGTGTACATGCCACACGGGATGAGGTACGACGCCAATTGGTGCCCACTACCAAATACAGCATGGTTGAATTGCGACAAGGACTATTGAATGTACTCGAAACAAGAAGTAAGCGAAGAAGGAATATCTTATTGGAAATTGCGTTACTGGAACACATCAATGATACTATGGAAGATGCTCAACATTTGATTGCATTCTGTCAACCCCTATTGCAAATTCCCGGCGTTCGCGTGATTGTGAATTTAATTCCTGGAACGATATTCAAGTGCAGACCGGTGCTGCCGCCAAGTATCGCAAACCGTCTCTAGAACGTGTCTTGACCTTTCAACAGTATTTATCACAAGCCAATCTGCGGTGTTTTATACGAACGACCCGGGAGAAGATGAATTGGCGGCCTGTGGTCAATTGTCGACTCGAAAGAATATGAAACAGTAAGGCTCGTCATCAATAAACAATAAAAACGCCTTTTTCGTTGTATTCTTTCTTTCTTTTATGCAATTCACCGCGAACGGCGACCACCTTTTCCTCCTCCTCGTTTCGATGTAGATGATTGCGCTTGTTTCAGAATTCGTTGTGCCGCCTTGAGATCGGCGGTCCCACCCATGCCCTTCATTTTGGCAGCTCCGTGTTTTCCTTTCGCCTTGACAACAGTCTGTTTTTCTTCTTTTACCGGGCATGTTGCCCTTCAATTCTTGAATGAAGCGTTCCACATTTCCGGCGAATTCTTGGGCTTCGTCTTTTCCTTTTTGGTAGGTTTGCGATTGTTATGCTTGTTGTTCTTATTATCGTCTTCTTCTTCTTCATCACTACTGTCACCGGGAATTTTCGTCGATGTCGTAACAATCACTTCACCACCCCAACAAGTCTTCGTTTCTGTGTCTTGATACGTCTTGACATTGTCGACCTTTTGTTCGACGGGCAGTTCGTTGGGCAACCGCAACAACATTGTATCATCCGCCATTATACTTTCCAAAGCCCGCGCTTTTGCTGTTCCGCTTGTTCCATTTGTTCTTGCAACAATTCTTTTCGTTCGGCTCTCTTTTCGAGCTTGGCCTTGCGATCCTTGACTTTTGCATGGCCAAACCAAAGGCGCGGCGCTGTTGTTTGCGTTGCGAAAAGCCTTGCAAGAATTCCTTTCGGGATTCGGGGTCAAAGGCAATTTCGGTTTTGCGTTTGGCAAAGAAAGGTCTTTGTTTCTTGGGCATATTGTTGTTGTATTGAATGTGTTGTGTTGTGTTGTGTTGTGTGAATAAATAAAGGAAAGAATAATACTCGGATAACAACAACGACAATAACGCTTTCTTGTTGTTGATTTTCGGTGGTGGAGGCATTTACTACGGTCGACGGCCAGAACACAGTGCGTGACTCGTTAGTGCACGTGATTGAAGCAAGCGCAACATTGAAAAAAGTACGAGATGAGCCGGAGCGTTTAATTATTCCATTTGTTGCTTTCGTTGATTGATACAATATCGTTTTCTCTTTCTTTTCTTGAACTACGTACAAACAAACAAAGAATAAGAATAGAATAAGTCACAAGCGCAAACATAAGCTCAACAACATGTCAGACGCATTGCAATTAAACGACCCCGTCCGTGTGACACGCGACAATGGAACCGCACTCGAAGGCATCGTGGCGTATTTGGGAAGTGTTCAATTTGATGCGACCGAAACAGATTGGGTCGGAGTTCGTTTGACAGGGCCTTCGGCGGGTCTCGGGAAAAACAATGGGACCGTACAAGGACACGAATATTTTACCGATTGCCCGGCCAATTGTGGGATTTTTGTCAAGGCGGCGAGTGTCGAGAAACGGAATTTGACGCGGTTGGAGCAATTGCGGCTCAAGCGAGAACTAGCTGTCAGTAGTAGTACTGCGAGTACTACTATTGCTGCTGCAACACCGGACAAGAAAAGTGCAGCTTCGAGTGCAACATCTACCACAACAAGTGCTACGCCCGCGAACACACCCGCAGCATCCGCTATTCCGCCTCCGACTCCAGTTGCAGCAGATAACAACAATACGAAGGATGAACCATCCACAGTGAAAGCACGCATGCGTCTCGAAGACATTCGCAAACGGCGAGCGGCTTTGCAAGAGAGCAAGACGGCTGCTGCTACTCCGAGTACACCGGCAAAGCCAACACTGGCTTCTCCTGTGCGTGAAACGAAAGCGACGACTACTACTGCCGCGTCCTCTGATAACTCTTCCAAGGAAATAGAAGCACTCAAAATGCAATTGGTGGAGCAAAAGCAATCGGCACAAAAGGAATTGCAGGCTATGCAAACCAAGTATCAACAGCAGTTGGAGCAATTGCGGATGGAACTTCAGCAAGCCACGTCAAGTAACAAGGACAATCAGTCTTCTTCCGACGAGTTACAGGATCAGATTCAATCGGCAACGCGAGAAATTCATTCACTGAAACAAGAATTGGGACGTGTGCAACAAATGCGGCAACAAGAACAAGAGGAAGCGATTCAGGTGCAGTCGGACCTTTCGAATTTGAAACATTCCTTGGCGGAACAGGAATCGCGGAATAGTATCAGTACAGAGCATTACAAGGAGCGTGCCAAATTGCAAGCGGAAATCAGTACGTACAAACGAAAAGTGGAACAGCTGGAAAAGGAGCACCTCGATTTGGAGAATGCATTGGAAGATTTGACATTGGACAAGGAACAATTGTTGGAAGAAAAGGAAATTTTGGAAGATCGATATGAAGAGCTCAGGATTGATGCGGAAACGGCGCAGATCCAAGTGGACGAGTTGCGCATGGAATTGGAAGATGCCAAGCAGATCACCTCCGAGCGGGCAGTGGACGTAGAGGCTATGGGTGGCATGGACGCCGAAGACAAGGCACAAGCACTGGCGTTGCAAAATGCCCGTTTCCGACAAGCTTTAATCCGTGTGAGAGAGCAGTCATCGGTGGAAAAGATGGAATTGCAACGTCAGTTGCGGGACGCTGAAAAGAAATGGCGGCAAGTCAAGCTGTGATGAGTGAATTGGAGTCCTTGCGGCAACTCAAAGTGCGGATGGAAGATGAAATCAATGAACTGAAGGATATGGTGGAACAAGGAGCCGCTTTTGAGGGGATGGTGGAAGACTTGAGTGACCGCGTCTTGTCGTTGGAAGAAGATGTCGTACAACTGCAGTCGACCATTCGGGAGCTGGAGGAAGCGGCCGAACTCGCTGCGGAAATGGAAGAAGTACAAGCGGATGAACTTAAAGCCGTCAATCGCGACTTGGAAGGAGAGACACCATTATTCGCAATTTGGAGGAGGCCATCAAAATGTAAGTTTCGATTATGATGTTGTGCCATGTGGATTGGTTCGGAAACATCCTGCTCACATTGTCATGGAATTCACTTGTACAAAAAAGGCAACGACGCCGTGAAGAAGACATGCGTCGAACGGTTGCGAACTACCGAACAACCGTGGAGACTCTCAAAATGGAGAAGCAAACTCTCATTGATCTTCAAGAGGGTGGAGAAGGTAAACAGAAGAGTCTGCTTGCGTCGTCGCAAAAGCGCTTGCAAAGCGGCCCAGCTGGTGGCCGATGCCGCTGCTTTGCGTAAACGTGAAGCTAAATTTGTCATGGATAAAATCGACCGCCAAAGCTATCGTCACCTTTCCACGCGCCTGGAATCCTTGTTACCACAGGCTGCGGTCGGTTCTGAGGTTGCTGCCATAAAGGGAGAGTTGCTGACTGCCAAGGTCGTCAACAAAGCTTCGCAGTCTTTAGCGGCCATCA
Source organism: Fistulifera pelliculosa (assembly GCA_026008555.1). Classification (NCBI taxonomy): domain Eukaryota; phylum Bacillariophyta; class Bacillariophyceae; order Naviculales; family Stauroneidaceae; genus Fistulifera; species Fistulifera pelliculosa. The sequence goes on along the minus strand of BROJ01000055.1, from coordinate 51,769 downwards.
CTGCTTCGTTTGGTGGTTCCATTCGCCCGCCTATTCCTTCGGAACGAAAGGATGAAAATGGAAGCGTTTCAATATCCGACGAAGTCAAAACGGAAGTGGCGACTATGTTCCATCAGACCGAATACGCTCTCGACATTGTCCACGTATCCAGTAGTCTTTACGCTTCCTTGCCGCTGGGCAATGGCCAGACCTTCTCAGCCCCGAAGTATCCAGTGAACTCGGAGCACTTCTTAGTCATTCGATGTTAGACCTTGATTCTGTGTTGGGGATGTTCTTCAATCAATGAAGGAAGAAGGTGCACTTATACCAGAGCAGTCGAATATCGAACGCTTGCGGCAAGCCACGAAAACACTCTGCATCAGCTGGAAACCGACATTGAGCGCGAGGACGGATCCCTGGTTCCGACTGAATGGAGTCCTCCCGGTCTCAACCTGTTGAAGGAAGTATCGCTGTCGAAATTTTCGTATCTTGGTGCGGCTGCAATGCTTTCGTCCGTGATCAATGCAGAAGACTCCACAGAGGCAAAATCTCTGAATGAGGTATACAACAAAGTGGAGCAGTGCGGCGTGCAAGCATCTTCAGCGTGTTTGCGTTTTGCCAACATGAATATCATGAGCGAAACGATGGTTTCAGATCTTGCTGCGTTAGTATCATCTGTCAACAACGATTCATCGCTGCTGCTGCAGTCGGTTCAGGAGGTTATCTTGGCGGATGGGGATGTAAGGGCATGTGGAGCCGCCGTCGAGTTGGCTCTTCGGTCGCTTACACAACTTTCTGCGGCACTGCGAACTGCCAATTTGAATCTAAACGAAGATGGTTCCTTCCATCCGCTTTCGCCGGAAGCGGACGATATTTGGGATCGACTCTCCACTATTTTCAAAGCTGTAAGGGAAGTCGACGGAGATGCCGAGGATGTAAATTATTTAATCCGTTGTCGACAAATAGAGAATAGCTTGACAACCGCTGTTGAAAACGAACCGAAGTTGAGGAATGCTGAAAGCAAGATTGCTATCCTCGAGAAGGTAAGTCTTGGAAGCATATCGTGTGACGTGCTTCTTATTCGTTGCTCACTGCATAATTCTTTCTAGAACCTATCTTCTCGGGCCAAAGAACTTGCCATGCAAAACGCTCGTCTCTCGGAAATGGAGCGAATGTTAGCCAAATCGAATGTTGGTGCCCCACGAAACCTCGCAACCGACTTTAAATCGTCGCAGGAATACAATATGCTCATGGAGGAGAACCGGGTGGTACGTAGCAGGAGCTTTTCACAAATGATTATTTCGAAATCGTGTTGCTCATGGTTGTGTTTTGAAATAGTTAATGGAAGCCATGGATGTCTTGCAACGACAAGTCGATGAATATGAGAACGAGATTCGTTCCATGAAAGACACAGCAAAGGGCGGTGGCCGAAAGGGAGCACCGCGACGTGCGCTCACTTCCGTGAGTGACATGTCTTCGAATCGATCCGACAACAACAGCAATATAGCTTCCAACTTATCTCTGGAAGCATCTCTGTTCCGTCCTGCACTGCAGGAGGCCTTGCGAGAATCATGGAAGTGGAAAGCGATTGCCACTGCAAACGGCATGTCCGAACTCACCCCCCTCCCAATGCCCCAGCAACCGTCCGTACTGAATGATGATTCCATACTACTCAACGCGGCTCTGGTCAAATCCAGATTGCAAAAGGCTTCGGTGAAACTGATTGATTTGACCAACAAGGAGAAAGCACCTCGTGCACAACTCCGTGAAATGCGTGCTGCCAGCCTAGCAGCTTCTCAACAATTGGAAAGTGTAGCACTCCGTTTGCGAGGGAATTTAATGCAGCCTTGAATTCTAAAATGATTAAATTTTAGTTCCTAGACTGGGTAGAAATTAGAAACTCGAAACATGCGCCGTGTTACTTTCAATAACCCTAGTCCTACTGTACTTAGTGTTTGTTGCATCGCAAAGAAAACGCAGTTTGACACTTTCTGCACACACGTGAAAACTTCGACCATGAGCGTCACAACTTCTTTTGCCGTTTCTTCTACAACGAGTTCAGCGAGAAAAGTGAAGCAGTAGAAGTTAAATCGATGCCGATTTCGAGTCAAAGCAAATAGCCTGAGTTATTTGCATTCAAAAGGATAATGGAAGATTTCAATTCGACTCATGGACGCCGCCCAGCCGTTTTCACAGGTCTATTTGCCTGTCTTTCACATGCCGGTATCTTTACAACGGCTATCATTTATACCTGGAAGTATCAAACGGATTCACGAAATGGATCGAGTGACACATGGTTGGCAACCGCAGTTCTTCTGAGCCAAGCTGTATCAAATTTGTGGATGACCATTCCTCAACTCTCTGTATGCCTTTCTTCCAAACAAAGAGGAACAGGAGAGACGTCGATGCAAACATGCCGTGGAGCGCTTTCCGCTTCGTGTTTGACGGGCTTAACGCTAGTCCTCGTAGCTATCTCCGCACCATCCTTGTCGCTCATTCTCCTTTCTGGTGGAGCATGGACCTTTGTGTGGGCGTGTGCGGGTTTGATGGCCTCCTTTTGGCCAGCAAGCAGACGCTCCAGTGAATCAGATCGTCCCTTGCTATCATCTCAGCAAACGGATGAAAGCGAGGAAGAAGTAGTATTTCACCGTATGGACGACCAGGATGAGCGACAATCTGCAGATGGCAATCACCTTCTGTCATCTTCTTGGGATCATGATGCGGAAGAAGATGATAATAATATAATGACAGGAAAAGAAGACGAAGAAGGGGTTACCGACTCCTCGAAATGGAAGAATCTGATTCTACAAACAATGAGCTTGCTGCAAGCTCTCTTTTCCAAACAATGAAAACAATCATGTGCATACGACACACAGCCGGATCCGAGGAACGACTCGACTCCTTCAGTTGGCAGCACCCGAAGTGCTGTATCTGTATGCAGGTTGCGTGGCACTATTGATTCGACTCCTTTTCGCTATCGATTCCGCACTTTGTTTCGACAACCATATCTGCAGTCGGGCACGGAGATTTTGAGAAGGCGCATCGTGAAATTATGCTACTGTTTATCTTTGGGACGATTGACGCCGCCTTTGATTTCTGGTGTATTTTCTTATTCGGATACGCCAACCAGCGGATCGTTCGTGGTGTACGATTGGAATTGTTTGCCAAGATCATTCGACAAGAGGTTGCTTTCTTTGATTGTCACACTTCGGGTGCGCTGTCCAGTCGACTGAGCAGCGACTGCAGTGAAATGGCGGGGATCTCACCTGGTTTTTCCGCTTTAGCGTAGAATCATGCGTCCGGATTGTGGGTATTGTGGCTTATCTGATGATTCGAGTCCATCCTTGGGAGCATGTACTCTATGTATCATCCCTTTGGTTGCAATCATCAACAAACGTTATGGAGATTGGTTGCGCGAGAATGCAACACACGTCCAAGAAGCACTGGCCGAAGCCAATGCAGTGGCCCAGGAGGCATTATCGAATGTACGAACAGTCATAGCCTTTGCAGCAGAGCAGCGAGAATGTGAGCGGTACAGCAGTCGAATCGAACGTCAATTTCAATTGAATATTCGGCAGCTCTTCATGACAGGTGTCTACTACATGTCCGTCAGCACTTTTCTCATCAACACGGTGGTCCAAGCATCTCTTTTGCTGATTGGGACTATCATGGTTTCACAACACTCCGTAACACCGGAGGTTCTACTGGCCTTTATGTTATACCAAAGTCAGCTGCAAAGCGAAACCTTGAATCTGTTTCAGTCGTATTCTTCGCTCATCAAATCATCAGGAGCAGGAGACAAGGTCTTTGAGCTGCTGGACCGGAAACCACCTCCACCGTCCGTACTTGCAGAAATATCTCCAAATAATAATGATGACGATCTAGACGAAGAACCAAGACCAGCGCCAACACAGCTCGACAATACAATGTCGAACTGAAAAGGATCAGCTTTGCGTATTCCAGCCGACCCGATCAGCCGGTACTCCGTAATCTGAATCTAGAGCTTCCGCGAGGTAAATCCATGGCGCTGGTTGGTTGTTCTGGCTGTGGCAAGACAACCATCATCAATCTACTCCAACGCTTCTATGATCCTATTTCGGGAAGTATACGCATCGATGGTATTGATTTAAAGGAATTGGATCTGTTGCAACATCGCCGTCACATTGAGTCGTCACCCAGGATCCTGTTCTATTTTCCGGCACACTCCGCGACAATATCACCTACGGTGTCCCTGGACCTGTTTCTCTGGACGAAGTCGAACGCGTGGCCCGCTTGGCGCACGCCGACGGTTTTATCGAAAGCTTTCCGGATGGATACGAGACGGCCGTCGGCGAACGCGGTGTCCAACTCTCCGGCGGCCAAAAGCAGCGAATATCCATTGCCCGCGCCATTTTATTGAATCCATCTCTGTTATTATTGGACGAAGCCACCTCCGCACTGGACGCGGCCTCAGAAATTGCCGTCCAACAAGCCCTCGAGCAATGGTGGATCGACAATCGATCCATGACGACTGTAATCGTCGCACATCGCTTACGAACTGTACAAAATGCCGATTGCATTGCGTATTTACAAGATGGTTGTGTCATGGAGCAGGGGACGCACGACGAATTGATGCAATTGCCCAATGGCTTGTATCGACAAATGGTGTTACGTGCTGGAACGAATGGTTTTCTTCCGGATATGTGAACATAGAATATGAAATGATTATGATTTTGAAAGTCATCACCGACCGTTCTCGTCAACCAATCTTATTGCGACTACTCATCTGTGTTTGTATGTTCTAATAATTCCCCGAATCAATGTCGTGAATCGCTTGCTGAATCAAATCATCCATTCCTTGACGAAACGAATCCAGCAAGTCTTCATCGGCTTGACGAGTCTCTTCATCCCTCCACAATTCAACTTGTAATTCTTCTGTCAAAGTCGATGAAGTCGAACTAGTACTAGTACTAGAATCAGTAGACCCCACAGAAGCAACGTCTGCAAAAGCGATTTGCATTTCATCATCGAGGAGTCTTCTTCACCGGACGACGACGGAGCCAAGAACGGCGCGGGTGCCTTGGGACGAAAGATGTGTCCGCGATAGCGATGTTTGTACGGCTCGATAGGTTGATGATTCATGCTGTTAGTGAGGTTGCTTTTTTGTTGTTTATTTTGTGAGAAGAGAATGAATGATTGCTTCATTATATTATTATTATGCTTGGGGTGGAAAAAACGAAAACGTGTCGTGCCCGTTTTTCGACGAGAACGGTTTTTTTTTCGCCAAACGGTTTTCGTTCCGGTTTTCGCGACCTGTCTGTCCGTGATTCAATCATCAAAACGTGAATGACGTGGACGGACGAAACGACGAAAACGAAATGAATGAATGGCGACCGACCATGGGGATTCCATTTTTCGTTCGTTCGTAGTCAATCAAGATAATAAAAAGCGTACGATCAATTCAGTCAGCAACAACGAACAATCAGCACAGACAGCATGACACTTTCGAAAGCCCAAGTCTTTCGTGCTATAGCGCATCAGCGAAGAACCATCAATCGATTTCAAACCGACCGTAGCATTCCTCCCCAATTCTGCAAGACATTCTCGAGTCTACTTTGGTGCGTGTATTCGTGCGTGTTCTTTTATATTGTATTTATTGTTCTTGTCCTCATTCTCTTCTTACAACTTGATATCTAATTACCCAACAAAACAGCGCACACCCACCAGTTTCAATTTACAACCGACACAAATAATACTTGTCCAAAACCGACACAATTGCAAGACATGGCCCAACACGCCATGCTCGGACCCCGCAATCAATATCGCACACGTGATTGCTCGGCCATGGCCGTCTTTTTGGCCGATTTACAAGCGAGTCAACGGATCTCACGCATTTGTCAATTGGAGCAAGGGCATCGGCATCCGGCGTACTTGTCCATGTTGCCGTTGTATACGTCGTTCTTGTTGGGAGAAGGGCATTTGGCGACAGCCTTGAAACAAAAGGTGACGCGTGTCTTGTCGACTCGTGAGAAACCGCAACCGCAGATTGAGCCGATTCAGACGTGGTCGACGAAACAGACGGCGCTCATGGCGCAGTCGTTTGTGCTGGCGGCGACGTCGCATGATTTGGGGACTTGTATTATGGAAGGGTTTGATGGAAAGCAAATGAAAGAAGTCTTACAAATTCCGGATCGATATCACGTTCCTCTGGTTGTGGCGGTGGGGTATGAATATGAGGAGTCGGAGGGCGAGACTGCTGCTACAAAACACACACCTCGACTGCCGTTGGAAGAAGTGGTATTTTCCGATACATTTGGTGAGCCGTATACAAATGAGACTTTGGAAGATGATTTTCGGTGGACGACGAACAAGAAGAGATTGCTAACACGACAGCACGCGTCGGATAGCGTCCTTCCTCGTGCATAGTTTTGTGAAGGGTATCCTAAAATCATTTTCTCGGCAAGTAATTTTCTTATTGCCCTTATTTCTCTTCCTATCTCCCGACACACGTGTTATTGAATCGATGTTTGCACGGGGTTGCTTTTCACGGGCAACAAGAGAACAGGGTACTACCACAGACTTTGGACGATGCTTTGAGCTATCAAAGAACAGTAATCGGTTTTCCTTGTCAATATTGTTCGGGAAAGAGTGTACTATCATCCTCCTTTTACCTAGATTGATTCTGTAACGAAAGGTTTGCATACTCGTGAACTGCTATAACCACTAACACAGTGCTACCGCACGAAGAGCCAAAAGGATTGTCTTAGATGATAGTGGCGGGATAAGCCCTTGAGCATACAGAATAAAAGTCGTTGGCTGTTTCGCTCCTTCCAAAAGAGCGCACATGCGAAGGCAGCAGGTTTTCAAGTTATCGGGAGGTCGGCCACAAGCATTCTACTCCGCCGTCACCATCTCACTTTCCTTCTTTACGAAAAAATAGAGCAGAGAAAAACTGTGAAGACGAGCGCCCGATCTCCAAATCAAGAACGGCGTAGCGTGATCCTTGTTCTTCCGGTGATGCGATGTCACATATTGATCGCGCAAAATGCTGACAGACGGCGAGTCGCGGTAAGGAGAAGGCAACTGGAGAAATTGGAACGACGAATAGTGCAGGCGCATCTGTGGGAGCAAATTGGACTGTTCTTGAGAACGACTCAAGCTAACCAGCGTCACGCGAAGATCAAAATTGAGGTCATCTTTTGTAAAGTTGGTGACGTTGTCAGCATGGAAATGAAATTCAACATCGGAAGCATCGTCAAAGTTTCTCCCGACCCAGTCTCTCCACCAGTCTACATCTCTCATCCTCGACAATTGCCATCCGTTCTCCGTCTGGATTTCGAAAAGTTCATCCGCTGGAATGGTCAAGTCGGATTGTGGATCGAAATCCCGGAGAAAGCCTTCCCACAACAGTTTGCCGCGACCAATAAACTGAGCGAAAAAGAAGTAATTCTTTCCATCTCGAAGTCCGTTCGTCAATTGTGGAATTCCTGTGTCAAGGTCAGGATATTTGCAGTCGCGTTTCTTACAGGAAAAGCCACGGGTCGCATGCAACTCTCGTTGTCGTGACATTTCCCAAGCGAATGCGCTGCTCAAACGAAAAGACGCGTTGGCGATAATCGAAAATTGACATGAACAGACTCTCCGGCGGATATTGTCGTGACAAGAGCAAAGTCAAATCGCGGTCGTTGAGTTCATTTTGAATGTCATTTTTCTTTGCGCCTTTTTCATGTAATTTGCGACACACACCTGTCAAACGCCAAAGATCGGTCGCGGGAAGATATTTGAAAATATTGGGGTATAGTGCATCTGGCAAACTGAGCAGATTCGACATTGCGTTCTCGTTGTTCAGAGATTCTGCAGTTTTACTTATGTTCAATGATAGAAGTGCCATCATGGTCCTTCCATCGATGTGGGTGTTGTAGGACTGTGGCAAGAGGAGATGACTGCGGGAAGAAGCAACAGCAGAAGGAGAGAACGGCAGGAAAATAACGGCCTCACCGGCCTTATCTATAGAACAAGGTTGAACCCGTTGCGATAGACAATGAACTATAAACAAAATTGGTCTTCTACTGTTAATGCTGACTCTAAAAGGAACTTCGAACAAGCTAGCCCGAAGAAAACAAAACGTCAATTTCCTTCATTTTTGCCCTTGATCGAAAAGTAACTCAATGTTTGCTTATTGCAGTTTATTATTTCTTGTGCTTCGTTTGCAGTCACTGTTCCACTCTTCAAATGGGTTGATTGTATACAGGGTTGCACAGCGACGAGGCGTTCTGCCATCAAGGCGAACGACGAGTTTTGAGCCATTCATTTCCTTAACGACATTGAAGGCAATATCGGACGGTCGTAAAGAAGCTAACGCCACACATTATAAGAAGCGACAACAATCACCCTTGGCATGGAAACAAAGGCAAGCAGAATCAAAAGTTATGCTTTGAACCAACAAATTGTTCAATGCAGAGATGCGATGTCGCTCTTGAAAGTTTTACAAGAAGCGAGTATCACCAAAATAGCTGCGGACGGAGTGCTCAACGACGTGAACTATAGTACGGCTCTTCATCGGTTGGCCCGTTGTTCGCTTGAAAAGAAGAAACGAGAGCTCAGATTTTGGCAGACCCACGGTTTGCTCTCCTCCTGGCGAGTTTTGCGGAAGCTCTTCCAGATGCCCGATTTCAGTTGAGAGAGTATCCAACATCGGATGGGCCCTTGCTAAATTAGACCTTCCTCCGCCCAGTAAAGATATGCCGATGGCTGACGAGAGCGAGACGCTCAAGCGCATGAGCTCATTCGCTACAAAGATTCGAGAAGAAGTGGTCCACATGGCTAAGAAGCGGCGAAATGGAGAGCCAACTGCAGGTGCAACGTGGATAACAGAACTGTCGAAATTATCGCGGTATATTATGGATAATTTTGGCTTCCTAACCGAAGCTATTCTTTTCAGAAGCAAGGGAAGCGTCCCATTCAGTTAATTTGCTGTGGGCATGGGGAACTGCCGATCGCGTTGATCCGGAAGTATTTGATATCGTCTTGGAACAAATGATACCTCTGCAGGAGAAAGCAAGGATGAACCCGATGCCGCTCGAAATCTTGAACCACAAGAGTGGTCGAATACGCTTTGGGCTGTCGCGACAGTGGAACTGGTTAGTCTCAAAGTTATGTTCAACTTTTGGAACTTGTTGCGAAATTACTGGAAAGGTATCTTGGCTATTGTGACCGCTTCAATCCGCAAAATATATCCAACATAGTGTGGAGTGTCGCCACGTTACTGTCGCTCACCCACGAACACCACCAATGCAACAAACAGAACTTGACAATCGTCGCCGTGAGGAACTGTCTGCCCTGTCGATCGTCCGATCGACGGCCTCGTAGGTCAAGAAACGAGGAACATCGAATTTCAGTTCACAGCAGCGGAGTAACACGGTTTGGGCTATGGCCACACTGGGCTTTGGTCTGGGTGAAAACGCCGCTGAGTTGGCGGAAAAGAACAGTTACGTGGTCATAGAGACAAATGATCTCGCTGGCGATCAAGAAATGATGCGTGGTGCGTTGGTCGAGATAGTGAGCACATCCATACCCCATTTGCCGAAATTTGAAACTCAGCACTTGAGCAACCTTGCATGGAGTATAGCAAGGCTTGTTGACGGTAGATTTGTCAAGTGCCAGCCGACGTTTCAAATAGTTTTGGATGGCGTTGCGCGCCAGCTTTCGGATGAAAGACGCCTTGTCCACTCGCAAGCCATAAGCATGACGTTGTGGAGCTTGGTAACCTTGGAGATCGACAATGAATCCCTCTATCGGGCACTTGCTTCTCGATTCGATTCAGATAAGGTTCGCACGGACACGACGCTTCAAGGGCTGAGTACTACGTTATTGGCGCTGGCGAGTGCAGAAATTCTAATAGGTCCAGATCGCCATGCCTTTGAAACGTCTCCTGCTCCTGAATCACTCCCGCCGAATATTTGTGACCCAGTTGCTTTGACCTTTGAAATGGCAGGAAGGGAACTGATATTGCGGCCACAGCGATTCATTACCAGGCACTTCAAAGACGTTCTGTGGAGCTTCTCGAAGATCGGAATCCATCATCCACAGTTGTTCAAATCAGCAGCGCAACACATTCTTGAGGGCAATAAAAACAATCCTACTAGCACCTTCCCGAGAGGCTTTGATGCTTTTGCGCACAAAGCTTAGCGACAACGGCTTGGTGACGAAGGTTTGTCTCTCGAATCCACATGGATGCTGATATATGTGCACGTGGCCCTGCAGTTGTCTGATAGCAGGCAGAAGAAATCGCTCCTTATGACTTCCCAGAAAAGTGGCAGCAAATATTTGCTTTCTACATGGAGATCATCGAAACGTCACATGGACAAATTCATGGTGACGAATTTGAGGACGGGCAATATGCAGCAAGCAGTCTCCAAGGCCTTTTCTAGAATAGGATTTCATCACGTCGAAGAACATGTTATTACCGTGGAAGAGATGGCAAACGATCATGGTATTGATTTTCCACCTAAACCTTCAGAGATATTGTCCATTGATATCGCAAATGTGGAACAGAAAATAGCGATTGAGGTCGACGGTCCTGCACACTTTCTCGCGCACAGTAATGGAGATGCCGAACAGGAAGAAGAAGGACCCGGGCACACTCCAAAAGTACCAACGAAAAATTGAGTATCAGTTTCAGTTTCTACGGGCTGGTGAGAGATACGAGATAAATGCACGGACTGCACTAAAGCAACGCCTTCTGCGGTCGTTGGGGTGGAAGGTAATTCAAATTCCTTTTGGGAATGGGGTCAGCTCGAGAGATGAAGTAGCCGAGAGTAGCTGCTGTGCTAGGATTCTCGAACAATCAGCTGCCTATTATCGCAACTAAGCTACATAGTGTGAAGACCCGCTTCTTTCGATGCAGAGAGGGCCCTCGTCATAGGAACCCCTGGAGACAAGGAACAAATCCACCGACGAACTCTCGACCTTAGTGAAGGAATTTCCCTTTACTTTCAAAGTAAGAGAGTCCCGCGATTCTGGTTTACTTATGTCGCCGTCACGATAAAGATGGGCCATAAGCGAAGCGCTAAAGGTTTCAGTCCAAACATAACAGCGACCTCCCTCATTCCCAGAGAAACTCCTGCTAATCATACCAGTCACCATCCTCAGAAAGGTCAAATGCTGCATCGTAAGGGTGTATGTTATCAAAGCTGAAAGTAAAACCGTCAAAATCGAAATTGTACAGAAGAGACAAACTATGCAGGCACGGTTTCGACTTCCAAATCAAAAACGGAGTAACGTGATCGTCATTCTTCCCATAGTGCATCGCCACATTTTGATCATGCAAAATGTCGACAGACGGTGAGTCGTTCTTGGGCGACGACAACAGCGGACATCCCGTGAGGAGTAATGCAATCGCAGCTCGGGTAATAGCTCCGGTCGATCGGGAGAGTAAATCAAGCTGATCAGTGTCACATGCAGATCGGAATTTACGTGATCCTTTGTCAAATTGGTGACATTGCCCGTGTCGAGATTCAATTCAACGCCCGACTCCTCGACGTAGCTTTGCTGAAATTCCACCCACACGTTTCCGACTTCCGCGCCCAACACGTCGGCGACTTCTTTCAGCTCTCCGTCTGGCTTTCGGAGAAGGTCATCCATCGGAGTGATTATATCCGCTTCTGGATCGTAATCTTGCAGAAAACCTTCCCATAAAAGCATTTCGTTACAAGTAAACTGAGCGAAAAATAGATAAATTTTTCATCCCGCAGTCCATTCGCCAGCTCTGGAATTCCTGTGTCAAGGTCGCAACATTTGCAGCCGGGTTCTGTACAAGAAAAGCCACGAGTTTTGTGTAGCTGTACTTGGCGTGCCATTTCCCGAGCGAACGCGCTGCAACGCTTAAACGAAAAGACCCTTTGACGATGATCAAAATAGACATGATCGGACTTTCCGCGGTATATTGTTGTGACAGAATTAAACTTTTATCTCGCTCTTTAAATTCTCGTTGAACGGCATCTTCCTCGGATCCCTTCCCGTGAAATTTGCGACAAACGGCCCCCAGGCGCCAAAGGTCGTTGGCGGGAAGATACTTCAAAATATAAATGGAGATGATATCATCAGGTAATTCAACGAAGGCTGACATGGTGAGGCGTGAAGTGTTGAATGGCTCGGTACAGAGGACTTATGCTGCTATTGCCGACTCCATCTTTTGTGATGACACGAAAGAAAAGACGGGATTCTTGTGGAAGGCAGCGAATAACTTGTGACAATAGTTCTCAATCAAAGAACCAGACTGAATACCGGTAAGTCTCGAAGAAGTGTTGAGACGACGGTTTGCTTTCACAACCTTAGCTCGTGCCTAGCTTCTGAAACAAATCTTGGGCGTTTGATGATATCAACAACAAGTATACGGAGTAAACCTTTAGACACTGTGCGCGAAATACCACAAGATCAGTCCCTGCGCATGCCGTATCATCTATCAACTGTAACTAATAACCTCATCTCAACCGATTTCCTATTTTAAACTATATTATTTTTAGTTTACTTTTTTCGCGGCAGGAACATAACAATTGAGACCCGTCTCTGGATTCAGATTACAGATATCTGTCACAAGCAACGGCCCAGGACCCGGTCTCGTCGCATACATGGTTTGAACATCCCCATGCGAGGAACACGGCCCGTTTCGTCACACGCTTGCAACAGGGAATCCTCCAACACAATACCACTTGTATCCAAAGGACAATGCCCAGCAGGAAAGTAATGAGTCAAGAGCGCCGCCAAATGCGTCTCGTGCTCTTGCAAACAATAAATCACTGCATTCGGACCCGCATCAAACGTGTAGGCCGCCCGCAATTCCCCTGCCCACGCATTGTAAACCGTCACAATCCGCACGATTTGACGCGACACATCATTCATGTAAAAAATGGGCGGATACGTATCCAAACAAGTGGCATGAAACTGATTCGACTCTTGCATGGTAATCTGTGCAAAGTTTGAAAATCACGTGCATGACACGCTTCTTCCATGGCTTGCATGCGCGCGGGGACAACGTGTTCGGCGCGGTGTTTCAACAACAAGGACGTTTGGACAGACGTTTGCATGCCCGTCGTACTACTCGTATCTTTCTTCACATCACTGACGACCAGCAGCAGCGCCCGGAGTTGCGGCCAATCGTCCAACACAGGCTCAGCTTTGCTGTCTTGCCACTGCTGCTCCGCAGTCCCTTGCCGCCACGCCACGAGACCTCCGTAGAGGGACCGACAGGCAGATCCACTGCCTTGTCGTGCAATGGTACTGAATTGTCCGGGGAATTCTTCCACGGCATGGTAGAGTTGACACAATGCAGCGACGAGTGCCGCATAGCCCGCGGCGGAACTGGCCAATCCGGCGGCCGTTGGGAATGTATTGTACGAGGAAATGTGCAGAAACAGGTGCTTCCAATCGTCCTTCGTATAAACGAGATTTCCGTTGGTGTCGGAGTGATCTTGCGCGAGTGCTTGCACTCCTTCAATGCACGCTCGGAAGCGTGCATTGTTTTCCATATCATCTTGTTCGATTCCATTCAACCAAAAGCGATGTCGTGTGAATTGTTTCGAGACCGCGACAGTCGTAATCGCACGCAAGTCGGTTTGATCGAGTGTGACCGAAAGTGACGAGTTGATGGGTGTGTTGTATTTGACATCGGCTTTGCCCCAATATTTAATGACAGCAATGTTCGTCGGTGCGGACATGGTGACCATGTAAATGTCATTGTTGTTTGTTGCTGCATTATCCGTCATTGTGTTTGATTATTTATAGAGACGATCAGAACAAAGAGAGAAAGCAGATGAACAGTAAAAGCCGTGCTTTTGTTTTTGTGTGAGTGATCCTTTTCACAAAAGAAGCGAGCAATGCGATCTTCTTTTGTCAAAGCAACAAGCAACGGGCAGGAGAAAGTGCTTATGTGACACAAACCGTGACACGTTGCTTGGCAATTCAAGTGCATAGTTGTGCATTTTATCCTATGTTCGTAATTACCGGTACCCACACGAAATCCTCCACCCTAAACGATCCCAAAAACGCAAACAGAAAGCAAAAACACAACAAAAAACTCATCATCTCTCCTACCTGGTAAGGTTTACGTGTCTTGGCTATGATGATATTATTATGAACTAAATCAACAATTGAATTCATTTATCGATCACTAAATAAGAATGACAACGCCACTGTCAAATGTACCGCTTCCTTTGCGCATTCGCATTCTCTATCAAGACGACGAAATCATTGTCGTTGCTAAACCTCCTCATTTGCGCACCGTTCCGGGAATGCCGAAACAACAACAACAACTACTACTACTACTACTACTCAACACCCACTCAAATTTACCGCATCCCAAGCCTGGAAACACGTCGTTTGTAACTATGCGACAAGCATCGCACAGCCAAACGACGACATTGACACATTTCTGTGTCAAATTGCTGGCGTCGAATCATCGTACGCCAAATGCCTGCCCCACAAATGGAAAGCATTTCAATCGTTTGTGAAACGCAATTGGAGTAAACACGGTGCGTCTGTATTTTCTGCCGTTGATGTTACGGAAGTACTGCCCCAAATCTTCCAGCGCTTGGTGACGGCACAACGAAAGCTTCTGCCGAAGGCGACCTTGTACGAAGAGTCGGTTCTGGGGCAACTGGCATTGTTGTTGGGTTACATTATTAGTACAAATTCACAAAGCTTGCGTATTCCAAATTTGCACATTGTGCATCGACTGGATTGTGCGACATCCGGTGTCTTGGTGGTGGCCCGAACGTCGGAGGCGGCAGCAGCACTGTGTGGTGCTTGGAGGAACGGAGTGCCGTCTCCAAGCTATATTTGGCGCGTGTGCATTGTCTGTCGCCAACAAATGATAGTAGTCGTAAGGGGGAGGAATGGAATAGTATTCAAGATCCGTTGAAACCGAGTACGACGGAAAAACTGAAATGGGAAATCGCTACATCCGAGGACGAGAACGCCAAAGCGTGCACTACATTGTGGAGAACAAGTGCCAAACACAAGGATTGCTTGGAGCTGAAACCCGTGACGGGACGAACGCATCAATTGCGGGTTCATTGCCAAGCCCATTTTGGAGGTATTGTCGGCGATACCTTGTATGGCACTGATGATAGTGAAGAGAGACTGTATTTGCATGCCTATCAACTTTCCTTTCCTCATCCTCGCACCAAGGAACAAGTCACCTTTGTGCAAGATCCCGAGTGGTGAAGGTGATTCTACTTGGAAAGAGGTTGAGGGGTATAGGTATAGACAACCGTAGCTGGTCTTACCGTCGACCGCTTGGAGTGTTCGACTCCACTGTCTTCTGTAGAGTACGGCCGACAATTACGCACATCTTCTTAGATGCGCTTCGCGAGTTGAATAATGCAATGAATGAGGTTCTCACACCCACAGCGTATTATTATATGTTCATCCTTCTTGCTGTTCCTTTTAAAGTCCATTCATTCTTTGATCTTTTCTCCGACAATAACATGACGACGACGCAACAAGACAAAGGCAAAATATTAGCCGGCAACCCCGATTGCTGCAAATGTGGTGCAACATCGATGACGCACTCCCCGAATCTCCTGTAGAGGCCTCGACGTGTCCTTGACGCTCGCTTCCGCGCTCTTTCTCGGATGCGTGCGATTTTTTGCGGAAGCTGTCATGGTACAAGTGTTCGGTTGGCCGGCCGTGTCCTTTGTCACCAAGACGGCTTCCGCCAGTGTCCCTGCCATAGTGCATTCGTCCTCCTCGTGCCTTCGCTCTTTCAAACCTTTCTCATCCACAAGTACCGACCGAGTGAGTCACTTGCCGACGCACCTACCTTTTATCAACAAGCCGCGACGTGCCTGTTGCAATTCTGTACTGGATACATGCTGTACGACTGTGTCCTCAATGTGCTGTGGTTGAATCTCACCGTGGGCGACGGAATTCAAGGCGATGCTCTCATGTTTCTTGGACATCACATCGCTACGACATTGTACATGACACTCTGTCGCATTCACGGGGCAGGACACCAGTCGGCCTTTATTTGCATGTTCTTGGGAGAAATGACCAATCCGTTTCACAATGCGTACTTTATTGCAATTGCGGCGCAGCAGCTCGAGTGTTGCAATGGTCTTTTGAGTCAGCAATTGTACAAAATCATTGAATTGGTCTTTAGTGTATCCTACGTGGCGGTGAGAGGTTTCATTGCGCCCTTCTTTTTTGCGCATGCGACATTTTCCTTGTGGTACGATCGGAATCCTGGCGTGCCGTTGATGACGATTGCATTTTGGTCCTTTTGATTTGGCTCGTCGAAATTGCGAGTATTCCCTATATTCAAGATTGCTGGAGCAAAATCGAGCAGGTCATGGTGGTGAAAATGGTGGAAACGGCGGAATTGTAAAATGAGAACGAGGTAACAACTGTCGCTTACGCAAAAGCAAAATAGTTAATATGAGCGCTCTAGCTAGTATTCGTTCACAATAGCATAGATAAGTTATTATACAATTTTCTTTTCTTCAATGGTTGCGAGAAAAGAAATTTTCAAGAGGCAGCGGGATGTGGGAGGACGAATGCGCCAATAAGCACGCTGCCGCATTCTCTGCTCATGTCCATCAGCTTCACAACCATGCTACAACGTTCCCATGGAAAGATCCTCCTCTTCTTCTGGTTCCTCGTCAACTACTTTTTTCTTTTCGCTTTCTTTGCACTATTTTGACCTTTTTCTTGTCCTTTGCCGACTTGGTCAGCAAGTCCTCAAAATCGGGCATGGCTTGTGGCGGCATAGGTTTGACACCAGCACTTAGGAAATGCTGCACGAACTGTTCCGGAACATCACGCAGAGCTGCTGCAGCACACCGACTCGCGCTTCCGTGGTAGTCGTTGAAGGCCACAAACTGCACTACATCCAATGCTACCGGAACACCATTGGAGTGCCGTAATTTGCCGGATTCGTCGCCCATGAGCTTTTCAATGTTCTTAAAACTCTTTCCGCCGACACCAATGATCACGATGGAAAGTGGCGCATCCTCCGTGGACGAACATACGGAATCGATCGTTTGCTGCAAGTCGCTGATTTCACCCGTCGACAGGATAACAAGAGTCGTATAGCAATGATGTTGCTGGTTCGATCGAATCGCTCGATACATGGCAGCTTGCACTACATGTCTCATCTCTGCACGTGATCCCAAAGTAAAGTAAGGATTGTCGGGAGCAAAGAATATATCGTAAGCCTGCACAACAGCGTCGGCGCCTCCCAGATCTTCCCCATGATAAAATACGGTTGACGAGCTCCATTGATCAGACCTCCATATCCCCACAATGTAAATGGATTGACAGTGTCGAACGATTCATAAATGTTGGCAATTTTCAGTATAGCTGCCTGGTAGTCTGTCATGAAGAAGCGCATAGTAAGGGCAATGTTGTCAATCTCCTCGAAGTCGGCAGAACCAAATACCACACTTACCATTCAACCAAGTACTCGTATGGAAATGGTAGTTGCTCTCTTCCCGAATATCGGCACCATTACCCGTGGAGCAATCGACGGCGAAAACCAAATCCATCTTACATCCACCTGAGACGTATTGCATCATACTAGGAATCTCTACAATTGCCCCTTTAGCACTTTGAGACAGCCAGCTTTTTTCAGCTTTGTACCACCAAAGATTTTCGTTTCTCAAACATGACATCGAACATGGGTATACCGCGCTTTGCTTTGTGGACAAGCTCGTCAACGGATGTTTCTACAAACCCGGCCAATTCATCTGAAAACAACGAATAATGAGTTTCTTCCATTCGAAAGAACAAGCAAACAAGAATAAACGCATACAACTCAACGCACCTGGAGTAAATCGATTCCAGTCCCAAATAGTGATTTTCAGCGGAGTAGTGGGATCGTCGCCGCACAATAGCTGCAAGGGCAACCTTGCTACATTCCAGCATGGATCCTGATCATCCTTCATCACCTCAGATTTCCATATTACTTTCCAGCTCTGATCTTCTGTATTCAGCTTTTCTAGGGTAAAGTACGGGTCGAAGTGATCAATGGAATCCAACATGGTCTTTGCAACATTCACCTTATCAATCGTTTTCAATGCATTCTTTGCCAAATGAACTTTATCAATTTGCTTCAGCACATCCTGCATTTTGTTCTTTCGTTCCAGCAAACCCAGACCCTGTCCTGAGAATCGGAACTCAAGCACCTCCCTGGTTTCAAGAATTTCGACGCCGGTCAAAATCAAAAATGCGTTTCCTTTTTCCAGCGGACGCGCAATGGAGCAGCCATTCGCCCCCAGAAGCTCACCCAATGTAAAAACGTAACCCCAATAAAGTCGTGCTCACTCAAATCAGATGCATACCGTAAATCCTCATCGTACACTCGCACAACATACGTCTGCTCAATGTTGAATCTGTATTCCAATCGAAATGTCGTGTTGAATTTTGGATTTTGTTTTCTCGTACAACTTCCGTTCTTCCAATTTCCTTTTCTTGCCGCGCGGGTAATTTACTGACACCCTTGTTGCCCTCGGTTCGAAAACCCGGCGGAACTTCCCAGACCCCACAAAAGGCGTTCGCCTGACTGAAACTATCCTTCTTGGGCAGTTTGCGGCATTCCACCACCAAATCAAGCTTGATGGATGGCGCTGTGATGCGCGAGTCCCAAGCCAGACGCGAGTTTTGGCGTTTCAGCTTGCCGCGGCGTCCTCCTGGCCCTTGGAATGCTTGAGCTTCATCATGGGATTCAGCATCATTTGGTTGATTACTTTTTGCGGAAGCATGATGGAAAATTGTGTTCTCGGGAGAGGTCCAACAAATTACGAAGATTGTTGCATGCAGAGCTTGCTCGCGTCGGAGCCGATTGAGACTGTAGATACAGGGGCAACGCGCTTCGGCAAAGAAGCAAATCGGACCGCCTGAAACAAAACGGATTGCTGTTCAATGAAAGGGGCGAGTTGCAAGGAGGAGTCATTATTGTTTTTTTGCTGGCAGGGTCATTATTGTCTTCACCGTCACGCACGTCTCAAAGTCACAGTCACGATCGCATTTTACTCACGATGCACGATTGACGTATTTGTTGGCAGTGGCGGTGTGCCATTCGTATTAACTCTCTATAACACAGTCGCTATGTCCTGTAAAACCAACTGCCCAGCGAGTTGAGGTGACAGATGCCGGTTGAAGTGCGCACTCGAACTTGATGACGCTGATACGACTATCCTTCCAGAAAGTCAAACCAACATTTGGGTTTCTGAGAAACTTCAAGAGCATCCTCTGTTTGTTCTACTGATACGAGCGGTGCAAGGTGCAGCCTTCTGTCTCATTTCCTGTCATCGGAAAACGTTGCAAAGCGTCGATGAAGTGATCCAATGTCCAAAAGGCAGGTCGACACTTTCCCATGCACACTGCATCATCATTCTCGCATCACTCTCCCCTTCCTAATTTTCGATTCCAAACCGAAACGCAGCACAATTTCTGGAACTTTTGAAATGCACCGAGAGTTGTTCGCATTGTTCATTATTTTTCATTCCTGACTTTCCTCACCCTTTCATACCATAGGAATATAAACCTGGTCCCTCGATTACGATGGACCCCACCATGACAAGCACGTTTGAGATCAACTTTCGTGTCTATCAAGAAATACTGGACGCTTGTCGGCCATTTTATGCGCTCGATTGTGCCAACAACGGAACATCAAGTCAAGAATGTTATGGCATGTCCATGGAGCAGAATATTCCTCCCCGACTTGAGGATGGTTTGCAAAAGATGCAGTCCAACTCCATGCAGAGTATCAACGAGAACGCACACGAACTCGCCTTTAAGGTACGTTCGGGCACCTGATGCTCTCCTTTTCTTCTTTCCAGGTGATGATTGATTCATTCTACAATGCATTGGCGTCTTCTCATGGTCTCATACGATTCATTCGTCGGCATTCCCAACAACACACAGGGCGATCGACCAATTACACCGCGCTTGACGAATGATTCTGACTCAGAGTAGAGCGTATCGACGACTAGCTAGAGGAGTTTGTTCCACAGACGAATGCCTGAATTGATAAGTATGCAACCCCTCAACATTGCTTCTCCTAACAGAACCTACTAGTATTCTATGTTTTTACTTTTATGAGTAAGACTCTATCAAATATCATTTATCCGATTTTTCTGCATTTTTTGATTATTTAGCGTGTTACGCGACTAGATTCCTTTGCGCTGATCTCGAACTAATGTTGGCGCTTTACCTTGCCGTTGGTTCATCATTCATCATAGAAACACCAACATCTCAAGCAAAGAAGATCCTTGAGTAGCAACATTTCATTGGCTGTTCCTCTTGTCGCTCGAGACTGCTAATTTGTTGCTGACGTGCAAACCAGCCATGTGGAATGAAAATGACGTTTTGGAAACAAAGCCTGCTGCCGCCAGATGGACGGAAACAAGGAAGGGATGTTTCATTGTGATACGAAATAGTACAGCTCTGCCAGCACAGTTTCTGAAACTAAACTGACGCAAAAAGCAAACATCAAGACCGAAGAAAATAAGAACAATCGTTTAATACCG
Source organism: Fistulifera pelliculosa (assembly GCA_026008555.1). Classification (NCBI taxonomy): domain Eukaryota; phylum Bacillariophyta; class Bacillariophyceae; order Naviculales; family Stauroneidaceae; genus Fistulifera; species Fistulifera pelliculosa. The sequence continues at coordinate 31,283 of BROJ01000055.1, read as the reverse complement.
CACAGACACTACCTGATCACCCTTCATTTTTTCAAAGAAAAAATTCCGACGGAGGATGGATGGATCGGTGATTGGTGATTGTTCGTTTTCGACAAAGCAAACAAAGGTTATATAATCTAGGCAAAGAGAGCTTAGACTACTAGCATATAACAAATCAACGCAAAGGAAGAATGATCTCGCTACAAGTGCTACAGCGCGTCTCTGCTATATTATGCCTGACTATTCTTCAAACACGACTTTCGCATGGATTCAACTTGAGTAGCAAAAGAAACGCACCTCGTCCATTTTACCGAAGTCTCTTTGCCTGTGCATCCTCTTTCGCGGACTTTCACAACAGCGCTCTATAGCAGCGAAAATACTTCGACGAAAACAGAATCAGCCGTTTCCACACGATATCTCGTTGTCGACGCTTTGCTTTCCAAGAAAACATCCGACCCAATCGAACAACTCTCTCGCAACACCCTCTTTGCAGCATTATCAACACGAGATCGCGCTTTTGTCGGAGATTGATTACAACAGTGGAGCGCAGAATTGGTCAGATTGAGAAAATTCTCGAACATTGTCAAACACAGAAAAGGCGGCGCACTAAAGAAGATTACTTGGTTCAGACCGTGCTGGCGGTCGGCGCTGCACAGCTCCTGTTTCTGGACACTCCCGCCCATGCTGCTGTAAAGGAAACAGTGGACGTCTTGCGAATGGATTTCAAAGATATAAAGGGATAATACCAGAAACGAAAATCAAATTTGTCAATGCCATATTTCGAAGATTATCGCGTGAAGGTCCGGCTTTGTTGGCCGAATTGAGTAGCATCGAAGACAACGCTGCACCCTGGCTGGTAGATGCATGGAATAGATCTTGGGGTGAAGAGGCTACCAAGAAAATAATAGATGCATCCATGCTGGAAAGTCCGCGCTGTATAACGGTCAAAGGGTATATTCCGGGTCAATCTCAAGACATTTTGGAAGAAGTTGCTGCGCTGTTCGACAACTCGACAATCTTACCACAAGGATCCATTCGTATCGATCATCCGCCCTCAGGACCAATTTCGAACTGGCCTAGATACGAGGAAGGTACATGGTGGCTTCAGGATGTATCGGCAACGATCCCAGCCATGGCGCTTTACCAGGAACTGAGAAAAGTGAGTTGCCGTCCGTTCAAGAGCAACATGTCGTTGATCTATGTGCTTCTCCCGGTGGGAAGACGGCGCAGCTTTCTAGCTATGGATTTGGTAGCGTCACTGCTGTTGAAATATCCAACAGACGCTCGAAACGGCTGAGAGAAAATAAGGAGCGATTAGGAATGGATTGGGACATTCAAGTTGCGGATGGATCGCAATGGCAAAGTGATCGCAAGGTCCACGGTATCATTGCGGACGTGCCCTGTACAGCTACAGGTACCGCAAGTAAAAGACCGGATGTGTTGCGACGTGATGCGAACTACGAAGATCTTCTTCAAATACAGTTTGACATAACATGTCACGCTATTGACAGTATCTTGGATGTCGGAGGCTGTCTTGTGTACGCAACATGCAGTTTGCTTCATAATGAAAGCGAAAATCAAGTAAAACAATTGTTGAAACGAAAGATGGGTTCAAAAGTCGAACTCATTCCATTCAAAGAGGGAGATATACCCGGATTCGACAATGCCATCGACAGCAACGGGTTCATGCGAGTTATCCCTGGCGTAAACACAGATGAAGTCGGCCAGTGCGATGGCTTTTCGTAGCAAAGTTAAGAAAGATAGAATAAAGATACCTCTGGTCAAAAGTCTGCTTTGATTTATTTATGCATCAGATGTCCACACTTCGTCACCATCCTCAGGAATATATTCATCAACAAACTCATCGTCTTCCAGTAACTTCCAGTCATCGAGCTCTCCAAATCCAATTAGTTCCTCAGTATCGACGTCGAGGAATCCACCATCTTGAAATGGTCTCCACATTGTTTCATCCTCTTCAACAGGATTTGTAGCTGCCCGGGATTTCAAAGCGAACAAGTTTTCAGCCTCCAGTAATTCTGGTGGAACGTAAGGATTGGTAAGGTTTGGTGAAAATTCAAAATCGTACTTGTCAATCATAATCAGGTCTCCATCTTCGGCACCGCGGCGCGCGAGTTCAGAACTAATTCCCAGAGCTTCCAACTGTCGACCGAATCGTTCCACAGCTTCTTTATACTCCCAATGAGTCATCTTGGCTATTTGCTCGATATGCTGCCCAGAGATTCGCCACTGGCCAGGATATGCGGGATCGGATATGATTTCGTAGTCGTCACTATCATATTCCAAGCCGGCCTTAGATAGATCAACTTCTGGCAGAGGCGGTAAATCTGGTTTCGGTTGCGCTGCTACAAACTTGCTGAGACGAGACATGAGTTGGCTTACATTCTCTGTCGTTGCAGCTGATACAGGTAGCACACGCGAATGCTCAGCAGCCTCACGAAGGCTTTTCAGCAGCTCTTCTTCCTCTCCTTTACCTCAGGCACGTCCACTTTATTCAGAATAACAACTTGAGGCTTTTGCGCCAGAAATTCATCATATTGCTTCAATTCGTTATTGATCGTGATGAAATCCTGGACAGGATTTTCAGACGTTCCGTCAACGACATGTAACAAAACCTTACATCTCTGAACATGTCGCAGAAAAGCACCACCCATGCCTGCGCCAGCCGATGCCCCTTCAATCAGACCCGGAATATCGCACAACACCAATCCAGCCCCGTCACCTACATCGCACACGCCAAGATTCGGAACGATCGTTGTGAATGGATAATTTGCAATCTTGGGGCGGGCCGCCGAAGCCGCCGCCAACAAGGTCGATTTTCCTGCATTGGGCATACCTAGAAACCCTACATCGGCTACCAAGCGAAGTTCAATACTCAACCAACGAGCAGCGCCCGGCTCTCCTCGTTCCGCCAATTTGGGCGCAGTCCGACGCTGTGTCATGAAAGCAGCATTCCCTCGTCCTCCACGACCACCCTTGGCGACCAACAACCTTTCTCCATGTGTTCGCAATTCGCCCGCCAGCTTTTGAGTGGTCAATTCACGAACCACCGTTCCAGGAGGAACCCGAACGACAATGTCGTCACCACATTGGCCATCTTTATTCTTTCCGATTCCGTTGTTGCCCTGTTTACAGATTAGACGAGCAGTTGAGCTACTGCAGAGAATATAAAATTCGGTTCACACCATCCAGTGCCTTACCTTTTCCGCTCGTACATGAATCTTTTGTCGAAGCATCATAAGAGTGTTTAGCGACTCATCACATTCCAAGTAGACACTCCCACCACTCCTCCTCTCCCCAGAAGGCCCACCCAGTGGTGCTCCTTTTCACGTCGAAACGCAACCGATCCATTCCCTCCATCTCCACCCGATACATGAAGACGGGCCGTATCAAAGAATTTCCATTCTGGGTCATCGTTGTTGCTCGTCGGATTTTTGCCTTTTCGGGTAAATGTTTCACTGTATTTCTTTTGCTGATCGATTTTGTCGGCATCAAAGACTTGTGACGAGGCGCGTGCTCGAGTATTGATTTGTTTTGATAATAATGGATTTGTCAGGACAAACGTATGCGTGTCGGGGATTTGCACAAGCAGTAGCAGAAGGGATAGCATGCCGATTGCTATTCTTCTTGTTGACGTCCGTCTGATATTTCTGCTTACTGTTCTTTTCATCTTCGATAAGAATCTGCTTTTATCAAAAGCGTAACTTTCTTTTAAAATCACTAAAAACAGGAGTTGGAATGCAAGCAACAGCGTTGTCTCGTTTGAAAGAAAAACCAGATCATCGAAAAAGCTGATGTTGTTTTTTCGATGGTGGTTGAATGTCGCTTCTGCTGACGTCGGACAGACGCGCGTGTTTTTCGTCTCCTCCAGCCGATTTGTTTCGTTCTTCCGACGTTCTCGGCACATTTTTATTATTCTCTCCCTCCTTTCGTTTTTATTTTTCATTTTACACAGAGCAACCACAGCATAAACAATGAGATTACTGACACACAACTCACTGAAAAACAATTCGGCCGAGGCGAAAGGAAAAGGATTTCCTTTGCGAATCACGGTAGCACGAGTCCGCGTTGACGAAGATGATGGTGTCGAGCAAGACGCGAAAATTAGTTTCATCAAGGGTGTGTTGCCGAACGTTGATTGGCCCGCACTCGTAGCCGCCAGTCAAGCCATGGGAATAACGACGCTGCCTCCGACGTTGACGGAAGATTTGGCCGAAAACAGTTCCGTTTTGGTGGCTCTGTATCATGTATTGATGAATGTTCATTTGGTGCAGGGAGTGTTGACGTGCCCTGTTACAGGTCGAGAGTTTGTGGTGCAAAATGAAATACCGAACATGGTACTGGAAGAAGAGGAATGTGAAGCTGTTAGATTTTAAAGATGGACGATAGCGATCCTGACGGACGAGAGAAGGCGATCGCTCTGTGCACTATCATGATCGGACTAGATTGGATTTGGACGTGTGCACGTCTTTTGAACAAAGAAGCAACACTTTTTCGAGAAACTGTTATATGAATGTCGTCTTGCGCAAGCGGGATGTTGCCGCCTGCATCGATTTCAGTAACCCTTGTTCAACATTCCACCAGTCAAAGAAAGGCGTCCGAATTGCACGATGAGGTAGACAAGGGAATAACTTTGCTATAAACGAGCGCAAGATGTCGTAAAATCTGTTGCTAGCATAGATCTGCTGATCAAAATGATGTCGAGGCTTCTGCCCTTTCCTGACAATGCCATAAAGACAACTGGCCCTCTTCAAGGACTCTCCCCATTCAAAGGTACGAAAAGTAATGTGGTTCCTAGCTGTGTCCGTTTGCCTAAAGTAAAAATGTGAGCCGCTACTTTGCTACTTTTCTCGTTTTGAGAAGTTTGCCTTCTCATAAAAGTTGTATTCGCAAACTGCATTCCCATCTCACTGCTTCGTCTGGCCACCATCGCAATCACACAGATGAAAGCACATTGGTTGCATACCTACCCCTCATGTGGTTGATAGAACGTTGACATATATCTGTTGCTACATCTGATATGAAGCTTTCAAGGGAAAATGTTGTCCCTGCTCACTATACCAGACGATCTATCCTCGAATTTTCTGACGTATCTTCCCGCCTTCGATCTCTGGCGTTTTGGGGCTAAACCATGGTTATCACCAGAGCTACAAGTGCATTACTCGTCACAGGAATTTTATGAGTATATCTGACAGTCGCCTGCTCCTATCGACGTAATATAATAAATACGAGTAATCCATGTTTTGAAAGGAATACATTTGGTTTTAGCTACAACTCCTCCATCGAACGCCCTAATCATACGCATCCCATACATAGAACATACTACGCTCAAGCCTGAGGTGTCCCGTAAATCAGGATCTTCACGAAAGCACCTCCACAGGAAGGTTGGAGTGTATGGCGGCACATCAATCAAGACGAGTGAGCAAACTATACAGAGAGGACGAACGCTAAAGGGTGCGATACGCGATAGGCGATAGGCGAATAAACTATGCACAGAACACGGAACCTTAGGGCCGACGAACGAACGGTGTTCTTGGCATTGCATGTACTATAAACGTTGGGTGTACCTTGCTCCCACGTTTCAATTCGCGCTGAAAATAAATGGCACGTTTGCCTGTCGCCTTTGATGAAGATAATGATCATTGAGCTTTGATCCTTGCACAGGTCCTTCATCTCAGTCGCATGGACGGAAGCGCGCATTTCATTTCGATATAAAGGGCGCGCGGAGAGTCTTCATAAAAACGCGAAGTCATAGAAGGACGGCTTTCATATAACATTGTTGTTGCATCCGTCGCGAAGCGCCCGAGGAGCAATGCCAACACTGCTCACTTTACCAGACGATCTTTTTTCCAATAATATTCTCAAGTTCCTTACCGCTGTCGATCTTTGGTGTCTCGGGGCTGTCTGTCGCAAATTGCATGCAAAGGATGCAGATGGAAATTTAGTTCAAAAAGAATTCAAAGCGAGAGATGAAGCTTTGATTCTGTCACAGCATTACCCGCCGGAAAGCCCGGTCATGTCCATTTTCGACTGTCGTCAGCGGGTCTCCTCGTTTGAACGATGTAGAGAATTCGCTTGGGAAATGACACGGCAAGCACACCGGCACCAAATTGCTGACTTTTGTGCAGAGAACCCAGCTGCAAATATCCCAATCTGCACGCAAGGGTTCCAAGGATTGCAAATGGACTGCGAAACGGAAAGAACTACTTGTTCTTCGCTCAATTCACCTGTCATGACAAGCTACTGTGGGAAGGCTTTCTCCAGGATTACAATCCACAGTCGGATTTGACGAATCCAATCCGTGATCTCATCGTTGCTACGAATGGCAATCCTAGTAACGAGGAAGTCGCGAATGTATTCGACGACCGATTTGTCAACTTTTACGATAACTTTGTGGTAGAGTCAGACGTGCGATTCCATCTAGACGCACGAAATGTGACGAATGTGACAAAGATCACGTGGGTCCCGATCTTCACGTGACGATCATCAGCCTGATTCATTCTCCGGAACAGATGGGATCGCTGCCGGAACTGCGACTGCATTACTCGACTAGAGGTATCCAACTGCAATACCCAGAAACGCCCAGCCCCACCCATTCGCTGTCCATTGACGTATTGCGTGATCTAGACGTGATGACGCATTATCGTATGCACGATGCATATGCAACTCCATTCCTTCTTTGGGAGTCGCGTAATCGCCTTTTCACGCTTTCCATGCTTTACAATTTTGAACATGTCCGAGATGCGGATGAGCGAGTGTATCCCTGGCAGAATGCCTACAATACGGCGGCCGAGATCCGTGCTATTTTTGAACGACATTTTCGCAACGAGAGACTAGACCTATGATCAAGCCGCTCTGATCTCCGATGGTTCTTGTGATAGTAAAGCAAAATATCGAATCCATTGTTTCTATTCTTTGAATGACTTTCTGCTTAGCATGTAACTCCCTTGTCTAAACTACAAACTATGTTGCTGTCCACCTACCAAAGAGTGTTTTATTAGTGTAGCACATGATAATCTTTTGTTTATAAGAGTGTGAATATTTAGATTAATCCTTATCTTGTGCTGTCTTCTTTACTCCTCTAAGACGTCCGGTTCTGCGGGCGGCAATCAAACCAACCTTGCGACCAGCCGGGCGTTCACGACCCACAGTCGAGGGTCGACCAATGTGCTGGTGGTTACCACCACCGAAAGGGTGCTCTACAGGGTTCTTGGCCACACCACGAATCTTGGGCCAGCAGTTGCGCTTGACGGCATACTTGTGGTAAGCGGCACCAGCCTTCAACAAAGGCTTGTCGGTACGACCTCCTCCGGCCACAATTCCAATTTGGGCACGCACCGAGCTGGGGACAGTCTTCTTTCCACCGCTGGGAAGGCGCAATTTGGTGGTGCCCTTTTCGTCGTCGTGCGTGACAACAACAGCGAAGCATCCACTGGCACGAGCGAACGAACCGCGGTCACCGGCAAGAGTCTCAATGTTGCACACAATGGTTCCCTCCGGAACTTGGCTCAAGGGAAGAACGTTTCCGACACTAAGAGTGGCCTTCTTTCCGCAGTAAATGAACTGACCCGTGTACATGCCCTCTGTGCAGATAAAGAGTTCTGTGTTGCACTGGTAACGGTAGGCATCACGGAATTGCACCTTGGCAACGGGGCACCGCGACCAGGATCGTGCAGAATTTCCTTGACCACACCGCGAATGTATCCGTGCTTCTCGGCGTAATCGAATTGTCGGAGCTTGACGGCACCTTTTCTAGTGCGCGTGTGCGCCTTAAAGATGGGCGACTTACCCTTACGTTGGGCCTGAAGGAATCAAAAAAAGAGAAATGGAACGAATCAGACAGGGATCATCGGAGGGAAGAAAAATACATCCTCGTTACTGCGCATCCGCAGCTCCTTCATGCCGACTGTATATTTCTACTAACTACATTCAAATCAAACTACATACCTGAACGTATTTACCCATGGTGAATCAAATAGGGAGCAACACAAAAGTCAGCTTGAAACGAAGCTCTGACCAGGTTGTTGTTGTTGCTGCATCATGTTGTTGTGGGCTCACATTTTTTTTAGTAAAGAGGTAAAGGCGATGCGGGCAACGGAAGGACGGTACCCGGAAGTTGTCCGACTCGGGCTACGGCAAGACGGCAGGATGGACTGGCACTTCGCGCCAGCCTACCCACGCCGGCCAGTACAATTCAAAGAATTTACTGTCAATCAAATAGAAGCCCGTTCTGACGGGCGCGATCCACGTTTTTTCCTGTCGATGATATCGCATTGCACCAAACGACGAACAAAAGCAACAGGATAGACGTATTGCAAATCAGCACTCTCTGGGTTTCCTTTTAATTTATTAATCCTTCTCAACCCACTCACGAAGTGCTTGTCAATCAACATGAACGTGATTGGCTTGACTCCCAAAAGCATCACGAATGCGGAAACCAACTTGCCGTCTCTCAACTTGTACGATACGACTCCGAATTATGAGCTTTCGCTCGATCAATTTGAAGTGTATGCTTTGAAGCGCCTCAAAGTAAGTAGTTGCGTTCAATTCAACATTGTGAGTACACACCTAAGAAAATGATCTAATTTGCTCTATTTCCTCTTTTGCAAGGTCCTTCGCAAAATTGAACAAATCAAAATGATGAAAGTGACACAAGATGTCATTCGACAAAAGTTGGATCAAGTCATCAAGCAAGAAGATCTCACGGACCACGACATTGATGAAGCTTCTCATTTCATTCTGCGGCTCTCTTACTGTCAAACAGAAGAACTTCGTCGTTGGTTTCTTCAGCAAGAGACCGCTCTGTTCCGTCATCGTCTTCAAGCATTGTCCGAGAAGCAATTGGCCAAGGCAGTCAGTCGTTATGCCCAGCTCAAGCCGATTCCCGAAAGTGAAAAGGAACGCTACAGAGATCAGTTGCTCAAATTCACGACTCCGGTGGAATTCAATACGGGGCAGTTTTATGCTGTTCCGTTCACCCAGGCCCTGTCGCTGTTGGCAACACGGCAGTGTTTTTTGCGAGCCGGTTCGGCGTACGTGCCGCAATCGCGCGTACTGACCATTTGAAGCCAAATTTCGGACCGATCTCGCTCGTTTCTTGGCGCTTCTCGCCAATGCCGGATCGTTTCAAGCCGCACAAGATGCGGAAGCCTCGCGCATCTACCCCTTGCTCAAGAATATGCACCGGGCACTCGTGCAACCGCGCGAGCAGCAACTTAACTTGCCGGCCGGTCAAGTCTTGACGGCCGACAACATTGATCAGTTTGCTTCTAACATGCCACTCTGCATGCGACAAATTCACTCTGGTCTCAAGACGGACCATCATCTCAAGTACCAAGGTCGATTGCAGTACGGATTCTTTTGCGCGGAGCGCAAATGTCAGTGGAGGATGCCTTGTTGTTCTTCCAGCGTCACTTTAAGAAGGTCACGAACGAAAAGTTTCAAAAGGAGTACGCGTACAACATTCGTCACATGTACGGAAAAGAGGGAGGTGCCAAGGATGGTCGCAAAGAAGGTCAGTTGGGGTATGGTTGCTCCAAGATTATTGGCGGGCTGGTAGCACCCAGTTCGGCCAATGAACACCACGGATGTCCATTCAAACACTACGACGAACAGAACTTGAATCGATTGCTTCAAAAACTAAACATTGGCGACGAGAAAGACCGTCGCGAAATTTTGAATCAAAAGAAGCAGCAGCAATTTCAATTGGCGTGTCTGAAACATTTTGAAGTGACCCATCCGAATGCATTTTCTTCCGACGTGCCCATGGACAATGTAGGAAATCATCCGAATGCTTGGTTCCAGGCCAGTGTGACTTACAATACCAAGTTTCAGTCCGGTAATAACACGAGTCCTCGGAGCCGCCGAAAGCGGTGTCTCCCTAGGCGACAAGACGGACAGAATCAAACAAATAATTAACATACCATCATCATCAATTAAGTAGCCGCTTGCTCGTTACTACTACTTTTGCTTTTTCGCCTTCGTTTCTTTTTTCCCTTCACTCTCGTCGGTGCCTTTTTTCTTACAACTCAATGGATTCGGTTCCTTGGCTTTTCGTTTTCGTCGCATGGGACGCGCCATACTGCTCTGTTGCTTCTGCCGCTCGCTTCGTTCATGCTCCACTACCACTTGCACCAATCTTTTTTCGGGTTCCGAAACACTGCCGGTCCATTTGCTTTTTTCGTGTTTTCCGGCTTGGGCCGTGGCCGATTTGCTCGGTTGTTCCAACAGCAATACAGATCCTCGGGCCAATCGGATAATCGGAACTCCGCCTGTACTGCGCATCGCGTCTAGTAATTCTTCATCTTGAGATGCGACAAAGTATTTGTGAGCAGCATTTGGTTTACTCCTTGCTGCTGTTGAATTGTCACTTGTCGATGTGGGAGGATGGACTGTCGTAGTGGAAAGCCCTGCAGCTGTCCATCTCCAGATATCTTTACCAGCTTCACCGAGTTTGTCTAATTGACTTGTGGGAATGCTGCTACTACCATCATCTCCGTCACTACTTTCATATTTGGAAAGAACGCGAGCACAATTTGTTTGAGCCCATTGCTTGGCTTCTTCAAACAGTTGTTTCTTATCCACAACCTGCATTGCCAATCGCTCCAGTTCATCCAACGACGATTGTGTCACATACAATTGAAAGGATGCATGCTGCAGCAGTCGATCGAGTCGATCATGTAAAGGTAAATTGTATTTGATCAACGCCACGAGAAATGTTCCATCCAATAGAATGTGATACGGTGCATGAATGCCTTGTGTACGCTCAAAGAATTGCAATGTTTTGCGGGCGGCTTTTGATCTTCCGTATCTCATTTGAGGGGATTGTATTTGATGAAGGAATGTGGAACAAAGATAAAAGAAGAAAGATAAATAGAAGACGCAAGTAGGTCTATAGTTGTTTCGTTTGTTTTTCTGTGACATTTTCTTTTTATTTTCAGTGGAAATCAAAGCAGTTGGTCTGTCCATCGTACGTTGGACGAGGTAGAGCTCAAAAAGTTAGGCAGAAACAAAACTTACTATTATCTAGATAGACTAAACATAACCAGATTAGAATACTCGTTTAGTCTTTTACTTTATCATTCATTCAATGATGCTTAAAGCTCATCACTAATGGATACGGTTTCCTCTTGCACCAAATACCCGTTCGGATTCGTCGACTGCCACCGCCAGGTATCTTGACACATTTCTTTGACGCCCAGCTCCGCTTTCCACCCCAAAACGTCTCGGCAATGCTCGCATCCGCATAGACAGTAGCTACATCGCCCGGACGACGGGGACCCACTTCATAAGGGACTTCTTTGCCGGTAGCTTCCGCCATGCCCTGCACCAGCTGAAGCACCGAAACGCCTTGTCCGGTCCCCAGATTCACTGCGCGACAACCCACGGGCTCTCCCGCCTTGTCATCGACACGATACAACTTGTCCAAGGCCGCCACGTGACCCTTGGCCAAATCCACAACATGAATGTAATCACGGACACCAGTTCCATCGGGTGTGTCGTAGTCATTGCCAAAGACGGTCAATTTCTCGCGGCGGCCGACGCACACTTGAGCGATATACGGCATGAGATTGTTGGGAATACCCTGTGGGTCTTCTCCAATGCGTCCCGATGGGTGTGCACCAATAGGGTTAAAATATCGCAAAATCAAAACTTGCCATTCCGGATCGGCGGCATGCAAATCCCTCAATATCTCTTCAATGAACAATTTAGTGCGTCCGTAAGGATTGGTGGCCTGCAATCGCGCCGTTTCGACAATGGGAAGCATTTCGGGTTCACCGTAGACAGTCGCTGACGAAGAAAAGACGAATTTGCGGACTTGGCGTTCGTTCAAAATCTCCAGCAAGTTCACAGTGCCACCAATGTTGGAATCGTAATACGATAATGGTTTCGCTACCGACTCGCCGACGGCCTTGAGACCAGCAAAGTGAATACAAGACGAAATGTTGGGGAATTCGTCGAGCACCGAAATTAAACAAGCCCGATCACGAATGTCGCATTGCCGAAAGACAAGACGATCCGGATCGGTCTGAACGAGTTCTTGCACTCGTTTCAACGATTCTTTGGAGGAGTTTTCCAAATTATCGACGACCACGACACGATATTGCGCATCCGAGTCTTGCAAGAGTTCCAAACACGTGTGCGAGCCAATGTAGCCAGCTCCGCCTGTTACCAGAACTGTACGCTGCGGAGATGGCCTCGCCAAGGCCATGGCCCAGGAAAGACCGACCAGAAAGAAGTAGAGGAATCGACATGTTTTTCTTCGCGTGCTGCTCATGTCCAAATGAGTTGCTTTCCACATGATGCTCTTGTGTTGCTTTATTGATAATCGATAGTAAGAAAAGAGATATTATTTCGTAAAAGATTATTCGACTGCAATGAAAGTGTCATCAGGTGTCGCGATCTCATTGCGATGCAAGTTGATGTTGATGGGTTTCGACGATCGATCGACCGTCGATCGACGGGTGTTCTCTATTTCATCCACAGTGGTTCATTTACTATAGCCTCCTTTTGAGCTTGACCGTTACAGTAATAGAGGACCTACGGTACCCGTCACCCTTCACACAAAGTTGGACTGTCCAACCCATGTTAACGTCAGTCGTCTGCCCAGCGTACGTACATCGCCCGTGAGGAACTAAGGACTGGACTAAGGAAGTCTATCTCTTGTCGCTAGCTACGGTAGCTAGGCGCCGACGTTTCTCCCAGCTGCACGACTGTCTCTTCGACGGCAATCTAGGATCGCATGATAAAGCGCCATGGCTAATGCGGGCAGGATGATAGATTCAATCAGGAGAAGTGTATTACAGCGAGGTATTGGACATGATGGATCCCAAGAATAGAATCGATTTTGACTCTCGTCTCGAACGCCTTCCAAGCAGATTTGACGGTTCAATGATTTCAAGAAAGCCTTTCTTATATTTTCTTATATTTGCTACATGCATGTTTGTGAAGAGTAAAGTATCTCGTCATAAAGAAACATTCTTGAATGAGCTTGCCTGTTTGCGGAAGCATCCAAGACGTCCATCCATCTACTCTTGTTGAACCTTCATTTTCTTCAACACCAAATCCCGCTGTTGCAAATGATAACTCAATGTGTCTGCGCCACGGGTCGCTTGCGAGCACCCGTCTCCAACCAGTTGAGCGCCATGAGCAGACCGCCAGTGGTAGAAAAGGCACCGCCGATAATGAGTAACGTAAAGGCCGATTGTACGGGCATATCTTGTTTTATTTGTTTGTGTATTCAAAAGAATTAAATCAAAGACGAACAGAAACAACAAGAAAGGGATCAATACATGATAAAAGACCGTTTGCTCGCTGTTTGGTTGTTGTTGCTGCGGGCCGCCGATCGCTGCTGTTTGCGTCGTTTGTCGCAGCGCGTACAATCGAATCGGTCCCACGGACGGACGCAAGTTTCAACACAAACACAAGGATTGGAGAAAACAAAAAATCGAATGAATCAATAATCGGATGATCAACTCTTCGAAAGACTCTCGGAACATATTCTGTGCCATTTTTATTTACCTTGATTTTGAGCTGTGACTATTCTTTTGGTGCACAGCTGCAGCTTGCATGTTGGTAAGTTTCAAACAGCACGTTTTTCCTTGCGATGATATTGCAGATCGTATAGAGATGGAGATAAGAATTTCGAGTTTGCCATCGGAATACGGAATTGGGAAGTTTGCGTCCACCCAAATGGCGTGACCTCTACACCTTTATTGCAATGTACGTAAGTCATCCGACGAAATGCATGGAGGACGTACGTCAGGCGGTCGCGCGTGCGTAACGCTCCGTAGACAAAAGTACTGGGGCAGTAGCGGCGGTACTCGTTTTCACAGTCGCGGGTGAGTGACCAACGCCGATTGGCTGCCACCCTGTACTCTTCCACACTGTGCGTCAAACAGTCTCCAGTTGTTTTGAAACGAAAAAAGAACTCTGTTTCATCGGTTTCTTCCACTTTGAACTTTGTTCGTTCACAATCATATTCTCACTCCTTGCGTCGGCTCACCTTTGCCAAAAGACCTCTTGGACGCTCCTGATTGCATCGATACTGTTTGCTGATATTCATCATCCTTCATTGCAACTGCTTTTGAACATCACTGGTGGTCACAACAGCCCTTACATTCACTCGAATACTAGTAATAATTTCTCGCAACCTACTGACATTCCACAAGAAGAGGCAAGACGAAACGACCAATCTCCATCATCATCAAAATAATAATGACAATGACTAACTCAACCCCGCATATGATGGATAGCAATCCGCAAACGAGCAGTGAGCAGCTTGAAAAGGTTCGTTGAAACTTTTGTGTAGTGTGTGTGTGTGTGTGTGTGTGTTTTCTGCTTGTTCCGTCACTGACAATTTCGAAATAATGATCCATCATTTCCGTCCTCTTTTCCCAATCATCCTCACCAAGGTCTGCATCATTGGGAGTGGCAATTGGGGATCCGCCATTGCCAACATTGTAGGCCGAAACTGCGAGCGATTGCCCTACTATGAAGACAGTGTCAGCATGTGGGTCTTTGAAGAAATGATCGACGATGGGAACGGTCAGCAAGTCAAACTCACCGATTACATCAACACCCACCACGAAAACATCAAGTACTTGCCCGGCATTCAACTTCCTCCAATGTCGTGGCCGTTCCGGATTTGGAAGACGCGTGTCGAGATGCGACGTTGCTCATCTTTGTGCTACCTCATCAGTTTCTGCCGCGTTTGCTTCCTACGATTCGTCAAGCGGCGCACCCGAATTGCCGTGGCGTCAGTCTCATCAAGGGTCTTGGTACGTACAGTGAGAATGAAAATGTTATTATTTTGTTATTATGACCCGGATCTCACTTGAATTATCTTCTCCCTTTTTTTCTGTTTAGACTTTGACGCCCAGACCAAGTTACCAGTCCTCATTTCCAAGTCCATTTCGGATGCCATGGGCAACGGTTTCTCGTGCGGCGTGCTCATGGGAGCCAATGTCGCCAACGAAGTTGCCATGGGGCAAATGTGTGAATCGACCTTGGCGTCCGACTTTGGGCCTCCCGCGGATGAGTTGACCCGCCTCGTATTTGATACTCCCACCTTTCGCGTCGATCATGTCCCCGATGTGGCCGGTGCCGAAGTGTGTGGTGCCTTGAAGAATGTCATTGCACTGGGAGCTGGCTTTGTCGATGGTGTTGGGTTGGGGAGCAACACCAAGGCGGCATTGTTGCGGGTAGGGCTTCGGAAATGGCCAAATTTTGTCACATGTTCTTTGATGGGGTTCAGGATCGTACCTTTACCGAAAGTTGTGGTATGGCGGACCTCATTACCACATGTTATGGTGGACGGAACCGAAAGTGCGCCGAAGCCTTTGCCAAAGAGCGACTACAGGCTACAGCTTCGAGTTAGACGCCTGTCCTCAAGGGGTGAAGAGGACATTATCATGTCTCCTTCCTGCAGCGAATGCGAAAAGTCCTGGGAGATTATTGAACGTCAGTTGCTGAACGGTCAAAAGCTCCAAGGAACGCCCACCGCCAAGGAAGTATATGCTCTTCTCGATTCGCGCGGGGTTTTGAGCCAATTTCCGTTGATGAGCACGATCCATGACATTGCTTTCTGCGGCCGTCCCGTGGAAGAGATTGTGCAAGGTATCAACACGCACCGCAGCTCTCATCTATGACAAGCTATTTGAACGTTGTTTCCCTGTCGAATTATTTCATGAACTGTACGTACACCTTGGTCGTCATTGTTTCCGTTTTGTCCACGGACAAGAGGGATCCGTCATTCTTTATATATTGCATATTGTTTTTCTATGAAATTATTTTTATTCTAATCTTTCTTAGTCCGTCCAGTTCGTAGTTGTCTCATTATTTGTTACTTGGTAGCCATACTATTATTAAATCTATTGTTTGATTCAAGGTCTAGTTGGCTATGAAAGTAACGGATACTATTGTTTGTTGTATGACGGTCTTGCAATGGCTACTGGATAATGTAGTAACTGTTGCGTCATACTCAAATCTCGCCCATGTCGGCAAAATCAAACTCTTCCTCGGTCCCTGCAAGATAACTGATATCTTCTCGGACAACGACAGGTTGTATGAAAGGGTTTTCATCAAAACGAGCACTGAACGTATCATGAGGATGACGCTGTCGCGATCCATGTACCATGTCATCCCAGAATTTTTGTTCCTGTGCTTGCCACACTTCAAAGCTAGAACCTGTCGATTCCGTCGTTTGCGTCGTTTTACTTTGACGGCTGTTGTTTCCTTTGGAGGGTAAACTGAATCGGCTGTGACTACCGGAACTGCGCACTCGAACAAACGAGTTGGGTTCCGATAATAAACGTACTGCGGATTGATTCTTTTTTTGCTGGTGCGTGGATTGGGATGGTCGACCATGGCTTCGAGTGTGTGAGCGGAAATGGCCGAAATGGCATCATCAAAGGTCAGACTGGCAGGTACATGTAGTTCTTGCGAAGGCGCCGAGAAGGAGCGGGGAGGAGTGGAAATGGGAAATGGCTTGGAGAGAACGCGAGGACGTTCGTCTGCTGGTTGTGGAGTTTCGAAACCTTGAGGAGCAGCTCGAACGGGATCGTCATGAAATAACTGCGCATAAATGTGTTCACCCATATCTCGTTGCGAAGGGCTATTTCGTCGATGATGATGATGATGATGATTCGAGCTACTGTGTGGCGATGCATGTGAAGTCGATGCGGTAGGTGGTGTCACAAACGTATTCGAAACAGCGCTCTCCTTGACGGGTGTAATGGTTTGAAATTGCAGATCCGCGATAGACTCGTCCGATGCTGTGCCTACATCACCTGCCCTGTACAGGAACTGAACATGACGCGGAGGGCATGTTCGATCGAAGCAGCGCCCTCTCGGAGTGTCGGTTGAATTCTTCTTGTATTCGTTTCTGCCTCGTTGATTTGTGGAGGAACCCGCACAGCATCTTCAATGCTGCGAAAGAGCTCGCGCGCCGACGTTTGCAGTCGCTCACGGGCGGTGGCTAGAGGATTATTATTCGCACTTGCATTGTTGGGGCTTTTCTGTTTTGAATACTCATATTTATAGAGTTTCGAAGACCAGCAGCGGTAGCAGGTAATATTATTATTATAAGGTTGAAACGAAAGGTGCAAAAGGACTAGCAACAACAGGGCATTCGATTTGTAATTGGAGTAGACTTTCTCAGATGAATGAAGGGGACGTTCGAATGGATGAATTCCTCGCGCTGAAAAGGCAGTAATATCAATCAAATGACCAGTAATTGTCGTAGACGATACTAGTAAATGCAGTTTCCTATTGCAATGCAACAAGCCAGCCAAAAGTCTGGTGGCTGGTGGGTAATCAAAAAAGTCGTTGTGTGGACGTAGTCCAACAAAAGGGCGGTTCGAGATACAGTGGGATGCCAAGAGTGCAGGCGTGAGTGGAGGAACTTTCAAATACGATTACATAGGAGGTTCTCGTCCGAGATCTACAAAATATCATTATACTCAAGCGGACCGGCGGGCCAAAATTCGGCTCACGTTTCGTTCAAGTCTTGGTGCGCGATGGGGTACTCTTTACGGTTTCTCAACGGAAACGATATCCGTTCGTGGCATCACGTAACCGCAATGCCAAGGCCATGTGAATTTTCATTCCTCCAAATCGTCCTTCGTCAGTACTTTTTTGTATCGGATGTCCCGCTTGGGCCAGCCAATTATTGTGCCATTGCACGCCGGGCAGCCTCCTCCCAATGACGGCGGAGAATTTGGCTATTCGCATGATTCATTCGGTCACGTGTCACAGAAGTATGTCGCAGAAGAATTCAATTGTACAGTACGAGCAATAGTGCGTGGCGAAGCGTTGTGTATCACGCTTGCGTTGAAAACAGCCACCAAAAAATCAAAAGCGTGACACTTTGTGATGGTAGTTTTCGGGTTCGGGCGAACGATGTGCGTAAATCGTCCATTTAATTCTTCGCTTGCGACGAGACAAAGCTGACAGCCTTTTGCACTTTTCCCATTGCGTTGACGAGTTTCTATTCCATAAGTTCAGTCTTAGTCTGTGAGAAGCCCAAGTAATACCGCATCACTTTTCTGAGCTCGGCAAATATCCGCAAACAATCTGCAAACATAAAAAGCGAAGGTATCTTGTTGTTGCAGCCACCGAGCTACATAAAATTGAGAGAGACTTGTGGTGCTGAACTGCGGTTGTAAAGCATCTATTCTAACAAACGATCGTCTCGTAAACTCACTTATTATATTGAGAAACTTTTGAGATTGTTCCTGCTAACGTTGAGGAAACCATGTCGAGCACGCAGCCCATCCTCTTCCCCGAATTCGATGGATCCTCCAACAAGGTCAGAGAGGCGCAAATCGAGATCGAGGAACAATAGTGATGAAATGCCCCGACTAGCGCAAGGTCAAGCCGAATATTACACTCATCAACCTTCATCAGCTCCCAAGATGAATTATTTTCCGCCTTCGACGGGTCAACCTACGCATTCCCATCATCATCATCATCACCGAACTCATTCTTGGTCAGGCAACGCGCTCTATGCTCGTCCTCCTGTCGCTGCGCCTCCTCGTCGTGGTCCTCTTGTTCCGATGAATGGGGAACTAATGGAAGAATCCCTGTACGAAAATCCATTCATACTGCAACGACAATATGCTTCCGAGCGTCATTTACTCAAACAGCCTCCTCATCGAATGACAACCAAAGGAGAAAGTCATCGCAAATCGTTGTCGTCTGGTGAATACGGAGCTTGCTGGACCGAACACGGTGCTCCGATGGCAGCGGTCTCGTTCGATGAAGCCACGAGAAATGATAATAATGCCAAACAACACGAATTTTCGCCTCGCAATGATTTCATGACATTGACCGGTGGTCTTCGTGGTGAGCGACGCCGCTCCGTCACTTCGATATCTCCGAGAAACGAAACGCGCAAGTCGTGGAGACTTTCACCGCAGACGTCGAATAATAATAGTAATAATGGAGAAGCTGTCTTTCTAGCGACTCGGAAGCATCACCCGGAATCGGAGCGGAAAAGACTCATTCGAGAACATACGGCTCAACTGTGGGTGGAAGATGTAAAGGGAACCACGCAACCCACGGCCTGTCGCGATGTGTTCTTCTTATTGCTGTTTGTGTTTCATTTGCTGTTTGTGTTTCAAATTGGAAGTACATACGGCAAGGAAACGCTGCGAACGTCGCGGCATTCCGTCATTGCGCCGACAGACATGTTTAGCAACAGTACGACGATCCAGCAGCACGAACCGATTGACAGCAGCTTGACCAAAGGAGACCCCGTTACTATTTATTATCAAAATTTGGTATTTATTGCGATGCTCTGTGGGCCTTTCACGGTGGCGCTCTCGTCGTTGATGCTGGGTATCATGACGTTATTTGCCCGATACTTTGTACAGATTGCGCTCGTCACAGTTCTTGGACTTAGTTTCCTCTGGGGACAGTGGGGATCTATGTTAGCCCGAAGACTGTAGTACCGGTGACTGGTGTTATCGTTTTGGCGCTCACGGTAGCATACACTTTCATTGTCTGGGATCGCATTCCGTTTGCATCGGCGAACTTGATCACTGCATTACGAGGAGTCCATGCTTACCCCGGGACCATTGTGGTGGCGTTCTGCTTTCAGGGGCTAGCTCTTGTTTACTCGGTCTACTACTCGATTGTGGTCTTTGGTGTGTACAACGCGCTGAAAGAAGGCAAGATCGCTATCCCATCAAATGCCCATTTCGCCATTTATGTACTTCTGGGCATTTCCTACTACTGGACCTTTCAAGTGCTGCTGGTAAGTTTGAAGGTTTGGAGTATTGAATTTTGGACTTGCGCTTGTCTCACTCGAAATACTGATCCTAGAATTCGGTGCAAACCGCAACAGCAGCGGTCATTGGAGGATGGTGGTACGAGCCATCGAATCCTAACCATGTTCGACAATCTTGCTTGAAGACCTTTTTCTATCACATGGGCTCAATATGCTTTGGAAGCTTATATGTTGGCCCTGTGCGTGTCTTGCGTCAGTTGTCTGGGTTCATTCGACCATCTGCTGCCGAGGAGTCCCTATTGTGCCTTCATGAGTGCTTGCACTGCATCCAGTCGATGTTGACATCATGCATCGACAACATCTCTGCAAACTTTAGTCCGTGGGGCTTTACATATGTTGGGCTCTATGGATATGGTTTTCTGGATGCAAGCTACAATGCGTCCGTGCTTTTGATAAGCGTGGATGGACAGTCATTGTCTCAGATGACCTCGTTCCCAATATACTTCTTATTTCCAGTATCGTGATCGGTGGAGTTACGGGGTGCTTCGCGCACTTGATATCTCAATTGGACAGCTTACATGTGACGTCTTTGGAAGACCCTGGTCTCGTGTCGTTTGTGGAAGGCTGCGTCATTGGGCTTGTACTGACAAGCGTTCTCTTCGGCGTCATCAGCAGCTCTGTCAATACTGTAATAGTGTGTTTTGCGGCCAGCCCAGTCGATTTCGAGCAAAATCACCCTGACTTGAGCCGCGAAATGAGGAATGCATGGAGGAAGTGTGGCCGGGCGCGCTGGATGCGATTGATCTCCGTATTGCCATGGTAGCTGGTCAGAGCGGAAGGCCTGATAACGCATTCAAGGGACCTAATCCTTTTGTTTGACCAGTTTCCTGTGCCATCAGCAAAACAACTAGTGCATTAGTTACAAATCAAAACATGTAAAAGTGATCATAATCAGTACTATATTAGAGAAGTCAAGCTCTACTAAAAATATCGGAACATGCACGCAGGGACATTTCCGCTATCGAGGGCCGTACCTATCTAACTGTAAAGATCCTCTTCGTCGTCGTCATCAGCGGCTCCACCGGCGGCAGCACCACCCGCCTGAGCCGACTGACTCGCGTTGGGAAAAGCAAACGTTGCCAAGCTACCACCAGTAGCTCCCGACACAGAAGCACGCGACTGCTGCAACGTTTGTGCAAAGGATGCGTATTGAGCCAGATCGCGATCCGACACAGACCGACGAGCATTTCGGACAGCCGTCTCAAAGTGCTTGGATAGGATCTCGGGCATCATGTCTTCTTCCTCATCGTCTTCTTCCATGTCGTCACCAGCTTCGTCTTTGATACGCTGGCGCTCAATATCACGTTCAATCTCCTCGCGAATCGCCATTTTACATGCGCTCTGGCAAATTTCGGTCAAGTCGGCACCGGTGAACTTGTCCGTCTGGGAAGCAAGATAGGCCAGATCAACGTCCTTGGAGATGGGAGACTTGCGAAGAGTAGCACGAAGGATCGACAGGCGACTTTCGTAGTCCGGCATCGGAATGTAGATGAGTTGATCCAAACGTCCTGGTCGCATTAAAGCAGTATCAATGATATCAGGTCTGTTTGTAGCCCCAATAATGAACACATTCTTCTTGGCACCGACACCGTCCATCTCCGTCAACAGCTGGTTCATGACACGGTCAGCGGCACCACCGCCGTCTCCCGAGCTACCACCACGCTGCTGCGCAATCGAATCGAGTTCGTCAAAGAACAAAACACAAGGAGCAGCTTGGCGGGCCTTTTCGAACACGTCACGAACGTTCGCTTCACTCTCACCAAACCACATGGTCAAGAGCTCGGGTCCCTTGACCGAGATGAAGTTGGCCTGGCACTCGTTGGCCACTGCCTTGGCCATCAAGGTCTTACCACAACCAGGAGGACCATAGAATAAGACACCCTTGCTGGGCGACATGCCAAACTTTTCGAACTTTTCGGGGTGTTCCACGGGGTACTGCACAAGCTCTTTGAGGTCGCGCTGCATTCAAAGGTGAGTTGGGTTAGAGGATGTTTCTTTCATCAAAATACACACAAGGCATACACTTGCACACAACATACCTTGACTTCTTCCAAGCCTCCGATATCTTCCCAACTAATATTGGGCACTTCGACCACCGTCTCACGGAGACTGCTCGGATTCGACTGCTGAAGCGCGTGACGGAAATGATCTTGGTTCACCGCCATGCTGTCCAAAATCTCGGCATCAATTTGCTCATCCTCAATATCGATCAAATCCATCTTTTCGCGAATACACTGCATGGCAGCTTCGGTACACAAGGCAGCGATATCAGCACCGACAAAACCATGCGTTTCACGGGCAATGGCTTCCGGATCTACATCTTCATCGAGCTTCATGTTGCGCGTATGAATACGGAAAACTTCAAACGACCATTTTCATCGGGCACACCAATGTCAATCTCTCGATCGAAACGACCAAAGCGACGCAAGGCCGGATCAATCGCATTGGGACGGTTGGTGGCACCGATAATGACAACGGATGCACGTTGCTTCAACCCATCCATGAGGGTCAACATTTGACTGACAATACGACGTTCGACTTCTCCATTGGTTTTCTCACGCTTGGGCGCAATCGAGTCAATTTCATCAATGAAAATAATGGCGGGAGCATTCTTTTCCGCCTCTTCGAATGCTTTGCGGAGGTTGGATTCCGACTCTCCGGCCATCTTGGACATGATTTCGGGACCATTGATCAAAAGAAGAACGCACCCGTCTCATTGGCGACCGCACGCGCAATCAAAGTCTTTCCCGACCCGGGAGGCCCATAGAGCAAGACACCCCGCGGCGGCTTGACACCCAGTGTCTTGAAGAGTGTCGGGTGACGCAAGGGCAACTCAATCATTTCCCGAATCTGCGCCATTTGCTTGCGACATCCTCCGACATCATCGTATCCTACGTCATCGAGCTTTTCTTCTTCTTCACGCTTGACGGATCTCCCTCGCAGTGAATGATCGTATCCGGGGCCACGATGCAGTACGGAGACGGATCCGTTTCGACGACCTTGAACTCGACGGGGTGCATGGCTTGACGGACCAAAAAGAGGTCGCCTTTCTTGACGGGACGGTAGGCTTCCAAGAAATACGGCTTGAGGTAAACATCAAAGAGATTCCCGGAAACACCTTCAATGGTATCATCGAGAGGAAGAATGTGAATGCGTTTTCCGTAGGGCACATCCCCGCAACTTGTGACCGTGACGACATCGGCAAGGCGCACACGCAGGTTCTTTCGGACGACCTTGTTCATTCGCACACTATTGTCATCGCAATCGTCGTCGGCGAGGACGATACAGACGGTATCACGTCCTTTCTTTCCCTTGATGAGAACGGTATCACCGCGAAAGAGCTCCAATTGCTCCATCTTGGAGGGAGAGACTAATCACGGAATTGTCATCGTTGGTCGCATCATCGACAATCAATCGATTCGGACTGCGTTTCTTGGCTCCCGAGTTCAAAATCGCGTCGGTCATTTCTTCGTCTTTTCTGTTATGTTTGTGCGAGAGAAAGAAAGAGAGTGTGTGAGGGAACCAAGAAGGAGCAAAAAGAGACATTTGCGGAGAACTTTTCGTTCGCCTTGTCGAAAGGAATTCGATTCTTCTACTTACGCCATGATTCCTTTTACTTGAGTATTATTATTATTGCTTATTCCTTATTTATTTATGACAATGGTTTTGTAATCTGCGCAACCGCAATACGATTGTTTCCAACGAACGAATGAATCAATATATCCTTCACACACCACCGCAACGAGGATAATAAAATATAAAATAGGGCGTCCATTGTTCGTTGGCGGTCGACCCAGATCCGCCGCATTGGATTCCTACCAGAAGCTACGTGCGTAGAAAGAAAGCCAGCGAAGAGCATGGAAGTCAGGAAGGTGGAGTGAGTGAGTCCTGTTCGTGAATGAATGGAGTGGGGTAGACGGACGCTTTTGTCAAACGTGAATGAATCAACGATCACTTTCAGTCCCCAAAAGCGCCCGGTTGGACAACAAAAGAGAAGCGTGCCACCCAGACTTCGCATTCGATTGATTTGATTGATTGATCCATTCATTCAATGTGAAGGCGCACCCTGTCCATTTTGAGAAAGGTACCTTTATTGACTCATAATTAGTTTTAAAAAATCATTATCGCACACGATAGCAACAACAAACCGAAACAAATCAACTAGCATATTCTCTTTCGATTCATTCATTCATTCATTCATTCATTCACCAACATGTTCCGAAGACCCGTAAAGCCCAAGAAAAACGCGATACAAAATCGCATCTCTCGTCCCTTGGAGGATGAGGAAGAAGAAGACAAAGATAATATGATCCAAACGATGGAACGAAAACCGAAAAGCGGAGAACTGTCGTTCGAGAGATGATTCGTGTGGCTCGTGTATTATCATTAAAAGACGAACAAGACAAGGATGAGGCCGAGGTTGTTACTACTACAGAGGAACCCTGCGCAAGCAGACATCGTCGTCCTTTTACAGTAAAGATGCGATAGCTCAACTCAAGGCTGAACAGAATGTAATGAAATCCGCGTCACTTGAAACGGATGGTACTACTAGTATGACACCTCTCATGTCGAATACGACTCTTCCACAGCAGGTAGAAGAAGAGGCTTACATTTCATTGAATGGCAATTATAAGCAAGAAGACGATTCTGGCAGAATCTTGACCGGAGAGGAGGCTTTGCTGTTTGAAAACAACGATGGCGTTCCTTCTTTAGAAGACCAAGTGGATTTTATGGAAGATTTCAACATGGACAGTGCGGATGTGCAAGACTGGGAACAGGAAGTGGCGCGTCGTGCCGGTATTTCTGTGGCACCGGCTGCTTCAATGTCGTCGAATAACATTTCCATGCAACACTTGCAAGACAACATTACCAATGTCGTCTCGCAAATACGGACACAACAGGAGGATGTGGAACGTGCTCGTGAACGTCGCGAGCAGCAAGTGCATCTTTGGAAGAAGAGCTGCGTCGGTCGCGAAATGAACTGGAGCGTTCGGGTCAAGCCTTTGAGTACGTTCAGACATTGCGGCAAAAGCTGGCGTTGTGGATAGGGGCAATGCGGGATTTGCAACTTAAAGTACTTCCCATTCAGGATGCGCTGTATCAGCTGCAGGCGGATGTGGCAGCATTGGAGCGGTGGCATGATTTTGAAGATGATATGGTGTTTTATTTGAAGCAGCAAGGTCGTTTATTGAGAGTTCTTGGGCGACAGCCAACTGAGAGTGAAGAGTTAGCTTCGCTGCCTCATATTGATGAGTTTGGACGCAATGTTCAGTCGCAGCAATCGCTTCAACGTGAGAAAAGGTTGAAACATCTTCAGATGATTATCGAACAGCGTCAGCAAATTCCACGAGGCGATGAGCCTGATGCTCTTTTGAGTGGCAATGAACAAGAAGAGCTTCGTGAACGGCATTTGGCTTTGCAAAAGCTCTTTCTGTAGCCCTCGAAAGCTTGGACGAACACTTTACAAAACTGCAATGGCTGGTAGATGAATTTGCTCTTTGGAAAAGGATCATGCCGCCGAATACAAGCAGTGTTATGCTAGCTTGAGTCTCGCGGACCTTGCCAGCGTTTTAGTTCGTGCCGAGCTATGTGAACTGAATGACCCTTGGAACGAATCCGAAGGATACAATGAAGCCAAGTGGACAACGGTTATTCGATCGGCGCAGTCCTTGGGGCTACTCGATGATGTTGCTATCGAACGTTTGATGGAAAAGAGCGTTCTTCCCGCAATCCAAGGATTGCTCGCCAATGAAGGTTTCAACTTGTGCTCCACAAAAGAGGTGAAGGCGATGGGAGAGTTTCTTCGACACGTTGCACCCTTTGTTCCACCTAAAAGTGCAGTTAGGAGTACGCTCAAAGCATCCTTTGTCAACTATCTTCAAATGTACTTGACTCGAATCGCCATTCCAATTCCTACCTACGCGGAACAGGAGCAAACATCACCTGAGAATGAAGTAGATGCAAGTGCGGAAAGAATAGCTCTACATTACGCAACCATTGGGCAGCTTCACCGAATAAAGAATATACTGACAAATATTCTCACAGTGTTGGTTCCTGTTTTGCAAGTGGATCACATGTTTGGGGAATTCGTTCTTGACTTCATTGGCAACAAGTTTCTCCTGCTCCTTTCTGCGACCAGGCCGTTTGAACAGCCTCGCTTTTCGGCGTCGCAAGCTGATATGTTTGCAGAAGTTTGGAATGCTCTTCAGCCTATAGGATGGTTGAACGATTCGAACCTACTTGTGACATCGGCAACCGTACGAGCCGCTGCTATGGCTTACGGTCTGTCGTAAAAAGTCGCCATGAGAATAATTTAAAATGACATAGCTAAATTTAACTTTGGCTCGAGCCAGAAGAAACGAATTATCTACTTCCGCCGTCTACCCGATACATTGGTCACATCATGGTCCAAATCACGCCATCCAACGGGAATTCGTGTGTCCAAAAGGCCTGCTCCACGCCGTGATACCTCTGCATAAGTTTCTTCTTGTCAGCATATTGGGGTACTCCGTAGTAATAGTAGCTCTTCAGATTACCTGTTGTAATGTCATCTGGATTACTTTTCCATGTTCGATATCCGCGTAAGCGGTTGATATATCCACTAAACGTACTGAGAAACGTTCCGATAAAGATTTGCCCCGTGGATGCTACGACTTGATCAATCATTCCAAAGTAATTTGGGTTGACATCTTCCAACAGATGCATGAAATCCTTCATGAAAAATAGATTGTAGTGTTCTGCTAGCGGGGAAAAGTAGCTGCGGTCCTTCTCATCCGTGGCAATGTAGATTGTGCTCTTTTCTTGAAATGCATCTTTGACATGCTCCTTGTACAGTGTATCTGCTGGGATGACCACCTGCCTGTAGGCCTGTTGAAAGTCACCCCGCCGAACGTGCATCGAGTTGTACAGTCCTTCCGGATTGGTTTCCGCATCAAACGCTTTTTCATGCAACGCCGCAACGATTCGACTCGCGGCACACTGTATTTCATCCACATAACGAAGATGATCACGGATCAGCCGTTTCAACCACAAATCGTGTCTCCAATCCTCCATAAACACAAAGGCATAGAAATGAACCAAAAGCGAGTAGTATCTTCCGATTGCTGTCCCATGGCATGCAAGACAGGGGCTTCTTGCAATGTGCGATCATAGATACACAGCTGAACTCGATCGGCCGCGATTTCGGCCAGTCGATCCATCGCAGAAGCATCCACTTCGGTGGGATTCCCATCGAACGATCGAATGCGGGCTTGCGAAGATCCGCCTTTGTCATTTTGCAGTATTTGAGTGAAGTAATCGCGCATTCGCTGTTCATCAGTGTCAGTAACCGAGATCCAAGGAGATGCATCGGGATTGTTGCAGTGATCGTCATCGCCACTGGGTTTGGGAAACACGGCCGTACATTGATGATAGTGCCATTGCAGTGGCGTCGATACTTTTCTCCACCATTGCCATAATTCTTGACCACTTCCTTGTCGACCCGACTCCCAGTTATTCAAACTACCGTCCCAATGAGTTCTCCCGTTCGGCGGTTTGAGTGGCTCTCCGGTGGCAGGGTCCGCCAAAACCTTGCCTGTCAATACTTCTTGCTCTAAAAGTCGGAAAATGTCATGATTTCCAACCCCGCTAATTCATGGTGCAACGACTCTAAATGGAAAAATCCCCAAACCCAAAATTGGTCTTGGTGGATGTATTCGTTGTTTCCCAGAGCAAATACATTCTCGTTGTAGGCGGCAAGACGAGTGTTCGTCCCATGGCAATGGCCATGAGAATGGCCGTCTCGGCTGCCATGCGTGCATTGTTCCATCCTCCTTCGTCAGGTTCAAATGTCAAGAACTTTCGTTGTTTGTTGTTGTTTTTGGGGGCATTGGGGCACCGGTAAGGACTCTGTATAGCAGAATCGTTGGGAATGTCTTTCCAGTAGACGAGTTCCTTTTGCGCCTGTTCCAAGCGTGAACTGTCCATCAAAGGAAAGGCTGGGCACGTCAAACCGGCGACTTTGTGTTTTCGGGAGAGGAGCATTGCGATTCTTGTTTTCGAGATAATTGTTGCTTTCCAATAGATTGTTGTCGTCCACTTCTGACTTCCAGGAAAGAAATTTCGATAAATTGTACGAGACAGAAAAGACCACCGACACGAGAATGACGATCAAAGCCTTGTGGCTTTTGCGTCTTGTCGATGATGATGCGCTGTTGGGTGAGTCCATCTCTTTTGTTATTGATTATTCTTTAGTAAATCGTTGATCGGATGAAGGAATAAATCAATCAATAACAATCAACAAATTGTCCATGGTCAATTATTATTTCGCCGTTTCCAGTTTGGGCGCAACGGTCTTTTAGGGTGTCGCACCATGACAAAGACTCGGAAGCTTGAATGCCAAAATCCTTTGGACGTACTGGTAGTCTAGATAATACTTTTACTAAGATCATTTCGAACTTTCTCGGAGCATCGAGCGGCTACTTTACGAAAGTATTGGAATATCGTTTCGTTGTTTCTGCAAAAAGCTCACCTTGTTTGTGAACCGTTCTATTCTTTACTATTGTTGATCGCTGTTGTCAGGTAAGCCAAAATCGAGATCTCTCCAGCCCACTGGGAATTCATTCGTCCAGAAGGCTTGTCGTACGCTCCTATAGTTTAACATCATATCGCGAGCATACGTGAGACCTTTGTCTCCAAACGTGTAATAACTCTGGATTCCGCCCAATTCAGAGCCCGGAAGTTTCGCTTTCTGTGATCGATAACCGCGCAAGCGATTGATAAAACCGGAAAAGGTGCTATAAAATGTCCCAATGAAAACATCCCCGTCGACGCGATCAGTTGATCGAGCATTCCATAGTAATTCGGGTCGACGTCTTTCAAAAGATCCTTGAAATCATCCAAATAATATAGCTTGTTGTGTTTGCCTAGTGTTTCAAAGTATTTCTTGTCCTTCTCATCCGTGGCAATGTAAATGGTACGGTTTTCGGGAATGACAAGTTTGACATGATCCTCGTACAATTGTTCTCCCGATTGAACTGTTTGAGAGTAAAACGAGATGAAATCACCTCGTCGAACATGCATCGTGTCATACGACCCAGTCGGATTGTCATTGGCATCGTGTGCATACTCGTGCAACTTGGCCACGACGCGGGCGGCGGCACACTGAATTTCATCCACATACCGAAGATGATCGCGCACAAATCGTTTCAACCAGACATCATGTCTCCAATCCTCCAAGAACAAAAGGCATAAAAGTGTACCAAAAACGCGTCCCAATCTGTTCACCCATGGCATGCAATACAGGCTCTTGTTGTAATTTGTGATCGTAAATGCACAATTTCGATCGATGCGCCAAAATTTCGGCCATGCGTTGTACCGGTGGAGCATCAATCGGAGTAGGCTTGTTGTTGTACAGGTCCACACGAGAAGCCCACGCGGGGCGTTTGTCTCTGGGTCGTTTCGCTTTGCGCTCCGCATCTTCTGCCTCAATTTGTAATTTGTATCGTTGCATTCGATTCTCATCTTCTTCTGTTGTATACCTCCATCCACTTTCTGCACAGTCACTTCGAGAACCAGTCGGTTCCGGAAAAACTGCAATACATTCCCCATAATCCCACAGCAACGGCGTTGCCACACCTCTCCACCAATTCCACAAGGTCGAGCCGTGTCCATGCTTGGCCGATTCGTAATTTTTCAACATTCCATTCCAATCGGTCCGACCTCCCGGAGGCACAAGGGCCTTGCCGGTAACAGAATCCGCCAAGATATGACCCGTCACGACTTCGCGCTCCAAAAGTCTTGAAACGTAATGACCTCGAGACTCGCCAATTCACTTTGAATCGATGCCAAATGATAGAAATCATCATATCCCAAATGCGTCGACATGCGCGAGAATTCTTGCGACGGCGGCAATACCAGTACGCGTCCCATGACGACGGCCATGGCCACGACCGTTTCGAGCGCAATGCGTATATTGTTCCAGCCGCCTTCGTCGGGTTCGAACGTTAAATATTTGTTGTTGTTGTTGTTGTTCGGTTGTTGTTGTTGGTCGTCGTCGTCGTCGACGACACATTTGTACGGACTGTTGTGAGTGAATCGCCCGGAATGTCACTCCAGTACGTGATTTCTTCTTGTACTTGTGGATAATTCGAAATTCCAGGAAATGCCGGACACGACAATCCAGCCACGCGATGATCCAAGCCGTGATGTTTGAGTCGACCAATAATGCCGTTGTTGTCGACGATGGGTGGAGTATTCTTGGGAGTAGTAGTAGTAGTAGTAGTAGTGTCGGATTGGTGGCTGTCAACCGTTTCTTCTTCTTCTCTTATTGTTGTTATTACTATTCTTCTTTGGTATTTCCCTTCCGGCCACAAAATCGGCCAAGGAATTTCTGGAAAAGGTTGTTGTTGTCGTCGGAGGAGGCATCAACGAAATACTCTTGTAGACATTGAGCGTCACCATCAATAAGACGCCGAGCACGCAAAAGAGGACGGAGATTTCATATTGTGTAAGCAAATAAATAAATAAATAAATAATAGTTGCTGTGATAGAGGAAAGAAAAAAATATATGTAAGTGCCCACGTCGACCCGATATTATTCCTTCTATCGAATCATAAAAGCTCGATCTCGTCTTTTTATTTATTCCGAGGCATAAACAGATGCGAATGAATAAATGAATTGCCTTGAGATGAATTATATGATTCGGCAATGCGCCGTCCTTGTGTCCATGGTCGCGACGATAGGTCGAAAGGGATGAAGTTGATCTGTCGCACAAGTATTCAGCCACACTCTATAGTCGAGAAACTCGAAAATACGACTCTCTCGCTTTTAAAGCGAGGAGCTCGCCCGCTGCGACAGCACAAAGGTCGTTGTCTCGCCGTTCTTGTCGAAATGCCTGCGTGTTTTGCACGCGACAAAAAAGCCAGCGCGACCATGGCGTTGAGAGAGGAACAAGCGTCTCGTTCAAGTCAAAGTGTAGTACTGTAATTAACTCGTAGAACACCGTTACGATACACTTGATATACGTCGTAGGCTAGTCCAAAGATGTCCAGTCTTTAGATAGCGGACGATACAAAGAGATTCGTTACGAAACAAACGAATACGAAAGGGGACAAAGTGCAATTGAAGATCAACCGCAAATTATAGGAAAGCTCGCTCTGTTCACAAGAAGTCTTCCAAGTTCCAACGCTCAAAAGACTAAACTTTGCGAAGTCGGTTTGGCAACTTCCTACCAGTGAAGCATTACTTAGACTATAACTATACTCTGTCTCGCCGACATTCATGCACGAGGATGCATTAGTTAGGAGCTGAAACTTTCCACTTAGCTCGAAACCAACGTCTTCAATCTTAAATAACTCGTCGCGCAAATAATACATAGGCCGGAGTCTTGAGGTGGCGTAGCCATTAGGGATAGGGATATCCACATCAACTCTCCCTCTCATCCGACTGCATGTATCGATATCTTCATTTCCGGAAACCAGAAAACACAAATAAAACCAATGGTCCAACAACGGCA
>BROJ01000054.1:0-35383 GCA_026008555.1 Fistulifera pelliculosa | reverse complement strand
ACACACTATGAGAAAGCACGATTCGCACATAAAACCTTCGCTGGACTGGATCCACTGAGGGACAGGGGACAAAGAACTCCAATAAATCGTCCAGTCAGACGCAGAAATACTCCGCGCTCCCGCGTACAATGCACAATGCACAATGCTAAATGCCTCGTGATTTCGTTCTGTACAGAACACCCCACACAATTTTCAATTCACAGTGTGAGTGAAGCACGAGAGAAGCAAGATACATTTTTCTCTTCACAAAAAGGACGAGAACGACTCTCCATCCTCACAAAGCACATTTTGCCCGGCCAAGTAAACCTTGATCAAGGCATTGTGACTTATGCGTAAACATAAATAAAAGGTGAAGCCGTGTTCATTTAGTAATAAACTACCATGAAGGAAATACCGTCACGTATCGCACTCAAGGGGACAAAATGCCCTCGATCGATTTACAGGGATGCTTCCACAACGAAACAAGGCGCTTTCCGGGTCAACCATCTCGCCGTGTCCTTGATACAAGTAAATCGACCAGAACAAGCTTTGATTTGCATCAAAAGAGGGCTTCGTCGTATACTTCACTCGCTCCTTAAATCTACTGATATCAAGCAACAGAATTTCAGCATTGTTTCACTTGTTGCACCGACAATCAAGGTCAACGAAGAGCAACTTGTTTCTCCTGATGGCATCTTTGCCTTTTACAACAGTGCGCTTGTCGTTCGCGGGCCGATCTCAGACGAGTCGGTAGTCCCTCTGCTTCTGTATAATTTGGGATTGATTTACCACCGCCGTGCGATTGAGCTAGGATCTTCTCCCAGGCTACTGAGAGCGGCACTCCGGATGTATCAACAAGCTCAGAAGTTTGGCGGACCGGATCTTTTGGTGTTCGCTTTGATGAATAACTCGGGACACGCATTGTCTTGCTTATTTGAACAGGAAGCAGTCGAGACCTGTCAGCGCCATTTCGCTTCAAATCGACAACGCTATCGAAACCTGGTCTCTCCAGAAGGTTATTGCATACTTCAGTCTAATGTAGTTTGCGCACCAATGGCATAGCCTTTCATAATTTATAACTAAAATCTATTTTCGATCAAATAATGAAGGCCTTTTGGATGTTGTAGCACGGTTGTGTGTAGTTCTGTTAGGGATCGGGGTCACACAAAGTCTGGTTTGTGGTTCGATACCGGTGCGATAGTACTGACTCAGTTCTCACCTCCATTGCGATTTCTGCTGGTACCGTTCGTATCGCTTCTAAACCGACCATTTTCCTTCACATAATAGCAGCTTTTGTTTTTTGCATTGCTATGACATCAGGAATTGCTCTTCCGGTCCCCTTACATTACGTGTTCAGTACTAGGACCGGTGAAGGAGTCGGTGGGGCGTCCCAAGATGAGTGTGGCGAAGCAGTCGTTACGAACACTCTCAATAGGAAGCTTCTTTCTCTGGACATCACAAGAAGTGCCTGACGAACAATTATCTTTTCCAGACAACAAAGGTGACGGCTTTCATGCTACAAACGAGGCTAGGCTTTCATTCAGAAAATTGCTGAACGAATTCAGTCATGCGCTACAATTTAATTCTTCCAAAACACTTTTGGACGCAGTCCGAGTTCCGCCCGCGTCGCAAAATGCACGGTTTCCGAATGTTAACACGGCTAAAGAGTACGACTTTGTGATTGTTGGTGCAGGAAATGCAGGGATGAGTGCTTTGCTGCACTTACGCAAGTATTGCCAGTCGGCCAAAATTGCTCTGGTCGATCCTATCGAGAAAACGACCGAGGGTCAAAACGTTGATTTTATTCCGAGAAAGCAGCACGACTTGATCCGGCCAAACATATAGTCCATTTGGATGGCAACAAGCCTCTGTACTATAAACATGCAGTATTACTCGCAACAGGAGCACGTGGAGCTCCTCCGCCCACGTATCTCGTGGACGAGAGAGCAAGGACAGAGTCCTTGAAATCCGACCAACGTCCTGGTCTA
This sequence comes from Fistulifera pelliculosa, assembly GCA_026008555.1. Lineage (NCBI taxonomy): Eukaryota > Bacillariophyta > Bacillariophyceae > Naviculales > Stauroneidaceae > Fistulifera > Fistulifera pelliculosa. Next base: position 33,416 of record BROJ01000054.1, on the reverse strand, counting down.
CGGGTATACCTTCCCATTCAGTCGAAGACATTCGCAATACAATAATCAAAATGTCAATGAAAGGCGAATCCATTGGGGTTTTGGGGTCTGGGTGGGAGGCGCTAGATTTTGCAGTGCTAGCAAGCACATCATCGCGCAAACCGTCTCGGACCCACATTTTCTACGGAAGTTCAATGCCGCTGGGGAGGATACTCCCGTCGTATTTAGGCAGTTTAATCACCAAGCGATTGAAAGTTAAAGGGATTCACGTGCATGATCAGACAATGATCCGGTATTTGTCCTGTCCCCACCATATGGAAGGTTGCAAAAATGATGGAGTACCCTTTGACATCTACACTGCGAATTCCAACGACTTTATGGATACGAAAAGACTTCTTTGCACTGGCTTGTTGTCGCTCCTGAAGTATCAGGATCGTCCGGGTGCGCTTCATTAGCGACAGATGAAGTGCCTCTGCATCTCAAGGATTCTGCTGAAGGAAGACCGTGGTATCAAAGCTGGGCCAACCTGAGCAGAATTTCATCATCGGATCCTTCCTGGATCGTTTGCTTCAAAGATGACGGAAGAATTCTAGTAAATCAAGAACTCAGTGCTTGCACAGGTGTTTTGCAGCGGGCTCTGTTGCTAAATGCGCAAACTGCTTGAGTGGGAATTCAGATGTTGCTGGAAGTGGTATCGTCGACGCTCTTGATGCCGGCCATGTAGCTGCTTGGAATATGGCGAATCTAATGGATGGATCTAGTCTTTTCCGATCGTCGGAGCGACGCGCAACTGTCACAAGAGATCAGATTGGAGTCTGGAGATCAGACTTCAGATCGCTACGGCACGACTGTGGTAGGACGACAATGACAAGGACGTCTTTGTCGAGAGTCGGCATATCAGCACTCTGTGTTGGAGATTGCGATGCCGAACGCTACGGCACTCATGGTATCTGGTGGACAAATCGCGCAGCACAAAAACGAATGATGAAACTCTTAGAGCAGGCAGAAGATGATGAAACCGACCAAAGCCAAGCTATCAAGCGCAAGGGAAAGCAAAGGACGCAACTAGTTCGGTTCAACCGATCTATGGATATGGTGTTGTCTACTATCTAGATCGCGTTGGGAAGATTCAGGGTATCATGACATGGGGGCTACCATTCAGTCACCATGAAGATGGATCCTTGAACCAAAACCTTGTCGCATACTTGAAGTCGATCATCCTTACCAACGGAGGAATAGCTTCGTTGGACACAGAGCGGGATCATATCCGCATGTCCAACTTTTATCATCCGCAAGTAAACGAGTAGTCGCTACTGCATTTAACGAGAGCCAGCGCTCCGTAGATGATCTCGATCGCTACCAACTAGGTGGCCCTCACCTAGAGAACTTTCCCGTCCGCTGCATCGATTTACGGAAGCCCGCCCTCCGAGTGCTCGAAGTTTCAGTGTACTGAAGCGACGCGATGGTCTAAGCCACGGTGTGCTTGGCCAAGACTTATTCGATTCCTTCGCAGAGCCGCTCGCAGATGATCCCATTCCCGTCCCTGATCCTTCCCAAAATGTTGGCTTTGCTGAACGCGAAGCAAAAAGTATGTACGAGTGGGATGTTTACCAGCAGAAGGAACGCCGTTGGGATGAAAATGAAAGTCGAGCCCGTCCTCCAAAAGAGGAACAGCTATGGATTCGCAAAGGGATGAGTTACGCAACATGACAGCTAGAGATTCTCTATATTCGGCTTATGGAAGCGCATTGGGAAGATAGAATAATCGTAGAAAATGTTTATCATTGTAAAACTGAAGCGATTTGTTGTTCGCTCTATAGTATGTCTAGATTCTAGATGCGGCGTCTCTTTGATTTCTTGGACTCTAAATGGGCTGGATGTCTCAAACATCCATCGGAATCACGCAAAAATGCATCTTCTTCCACAACGTTCTTGACATCGCAGTCTTCCCAGAACCATTCGGTACGGTTCCGCTTGGCTTGATTGCGAAGAATGTGCAAGCTCGTCCAAATATCTCGTTTTTCCAGAGCCGTGTAGTCTCGGTGACTTGGTATCTCAAATACGCCTTCCACAAAGCCTGGCGTGAAGCGAACATGCGGTTCCGGGCTGACACGCGCCGGCGGCGAAGGCACTGCGGAACGCACGAGACCGCCCCAATCGAAATCTTCGTCCGACAGGTCCACTTCCGAGGGAGGAGGAGGAAACGACATGACGGAGGTAGTATCCTTGGTGTTCTTCGTCTTGAAGGACATGTCCCCGCGCAAGCGAAGGGTGTTCGTAGGACGGCTTCGCTTTTGGCCGCGGCCAGCGTACGCGAGCTTGATCGATTGCAAAACGGGGACAACAGGAGAGTCTTCTTTATTATTATTCATAACAACATTCGATGGTTGTTGTCGACGAATAGAGCAAGGCAAACGCCGAAAAGCAAGTTGATTACGAGCTGCTTTCATCGTATACGACTGGATGATTTTGAGGGGTCGGCGAGATTATGACCCGCACATGTTTTTTTGCAGCGCCAAATAATTCGATCGCTGCGTTGTTGCGCAGTGCCGGTACGCAAGGTTGTGTGTGAAATGTGGAAGATGTTGTGTGACGAAGCCCGCGTGTATTGGACGGAAACCGATTGTTGCTGGTTTTGGATTGCTCGTTTTGCAGTTTATTATTACACGATAGTTTTCTGTAGGAATCTCCACCGTACAATGTGTTGTTTTCCAAGGTGAGCCTGGCGACACTCAAACGCCTATAGTGTCTTGAGTATTATAGTGGTTCAACGAGTTCATGTTCTAAGTTCGCTTCCGTATGGAAGATCACGTAGAATTTCGTAGAAATGACGATCACGAAAACCAAAATCTTCTAATTGCCCAACACTCGATACATTAGATAGAAGCCGGCTTGCTCGCGCAGCACGCCGGCCCGAGCAATGCGTTTTCTCCTCCTCCATGGTGGAAACCGAAAGAAACAAGAAAAAGTACAAACGGCGGCAGTTGCATCGAACAAACGCGCTTTTTTGGCACACGCCCGCTAGCGTTTTGATAAAGCACAGATAGCGAAGAAGCGTTGACGAGACAAGAAACAGAAGGATCCCATCACGAACGATCAGTACTGTTCAAGTGACCACTCGCTATTCGCTTTTCAAGATTCGACCGGTACTTTTCGTCTACGCAAATTATTCAATCCTTTTCATCTGTCAACTGCAACGCCCGAAAGCTCGTGTGTTTTCAAATTATCATTTACAGTTGGATCCTAGAGTGCGGAGTCGACTCTTCCTATCAGCGATCTGAATTTTGTGCAATCACGTCAAAGTTCCTTCGCATTCGTGGAATGATAAACTTCACTGAGACTTCTCCAAAACAGTTGCCGTTCCACGTTCACGCACATCCCTTCCACGATTTATTCTGTGTTTGAGTAAAGAATACGATGGCAAATACACTTGTTCATTCAACGCTTGATTCGTAGACAAACGGAGCACGCATGCATTATTCGGAGAAGCATAGAAGCCGAATAGATGTGCCGAACGGGCACGACGATCAGCAACCCCTCTCAGCTAGCAGTGTGTATCCTTTCGGTTTCGGCTGTTGCGTCTCTTAGCTACGTTAGTCAAGTGTTTATTATTACAACAGCTCTTTCATATAAAATAACAATCAACCAGAAACAACACAACAAATAGGATCGCAAATAATAAACTCGTACGTATGTACAGCAGCACGCATTAAACCTATTCGGACACAATGGTCCATTGTATTTGCTCTCCCGACCGCAATGGCACAACTTTGCTTCCCATTCCGAAATCAAACGTTTTCGGCACATCATGCGGTTCCTTGATCAACGTCAATGTCGCTGTCGAACGCGGCAATCCGTAATGATCAGCTCCAAAGGAACTGCAAAAGCTTCCAACTTGTCCAGCGCATCCACGGAATCAAAGACTTCGGCATAAAATTCCACTGCACCGTGTGCCGTATACACTCCAGCGCATCCGCAAGCGGTTTCTTTGAATCCGGTCGCATGAGGTGCTGAATCCGTTCCTAAAAGAACCGCGGACTTCCTGACGTTGCGGCTTGCAGCAAAGCTTGACGATGCACTTCGGCCTTGAGGATGGGTAGGCAATAGAGATGAGGTCGAATGCCCCCGACAAGTAGGTCTGTTTATAAAATAACGCATGAGTCGTTTAGACATTCAATTTTTTCTCTTCTTTAGCAAAACAAAAGGCCTGCACTCCTTACTTACGATTGCGATTGAACAAAGATGATGACACGTGATACTCGCTTTGACATGATCCGGTGCCGACAAAACATAATCCACCGCTTCTTTCGTACTAATATGCTCCATCGTAAACTTGAGTTTGGGAAAATCTGCCACCAGCGGCTTCATAACCTCCTCAATAAAGATCGGTTCACGCTCAAAGATATCTCCATGCGTGACTTCGGAATGAATGCACAACATCATTCCCTGATTGGACATTTCCTGCAAGGCGGGGTAACACTTTCGAATGTCCGTAACACCGTGTTCGGAATTGGTCGTCGCTCCCGCCGGATAGTATTTGCATCCCACGATCCCTTGCGCAGCGGCTTTTTGGATTTCTTCCGGCGTCGTTTGATCCGTCAAATACAGAACCATGACGGGCTGAAAATGAGGAAAGGATCCTTCGGACGGCATGGATGCCAGAATGTGCTGTTTGTAAGCGAGCGCCATTTCAGTCGTTGTCACGGGAGGTTTCAAATTGGGCATCATCAAACAGCGACCGAATCGCGGGCACACGTGTTGCAAGATCGTAGGCGTCTTGTCGCCATCGCGTGCGTGATGATGCAAGTCGTCGGGCAAGCGAATCGTAATCTTGGTTCCTGGAGCTGCTGGCATGTTGATTGTATGAAAACGCAGAAGATAAGTATAAAGAGGAAAGGTTTGTTAACAGACAACACAAATAGGATTGTTTGGTATTGAAAATCGTTCCATTGACGAGAACGTTCGCTGTGTTGATAGTTGATGGGTGATGTGCAGAAAAAAGCGAAGGCATACGTGTGATGCGTTATGCGTGAAACAACTTTTGTGGTCACGAGTGTTCTGGGTCGTCTGTCTGTCTGTGTACGCGCCTCTCGTTGCGTAGCTCGCATCCAAGAACAAGAACAAAAACAAAACGAAGAAAAGAACAAGCAGCAAACATGTCAGTCAACACGATAATATAAATGCACCTTTATTGGCTGTCCGATTTCATCACAATGACAAAAGCGAAACGACTCCGCTTCAGAAAGCCAAAATGGGGATTGAAACGAACGAGGGGCATGGGGCTCATTGGTTTCGATCGTATCAAAACTCATCGAGCTCCCCTTTTGTGCCCATTTGACGTTTCTTCTTCGTGCTGTCGTTGTTTTGATATCCACACATGACATCATGGACGAATTACGACGATGGTCGTCGCTGGATATCCCCGCAACCCGCACATGATTATCACTACCCGCAGGTCTATCCTCCACCGTCGCATGACCACCTTAATAGCTATTACCCCTATGTACCCGTCTGCGCAGGCGCAGAGAACAGTGCCCCGCATTCTTCTCATCCCTACATCACAACGACGATTGGTATAAAGGACGTTTTGTTTGGTCGTGGAGGAGCTACTAACTCGAACAGCGGCAACAAGGCATTTCGACGCTTGGTGAAACTGCACAAGGATGAGTATTTGAATGCCAAAAGAAGGACAAACCTGCCGTGGCTGCTCGTGTGGTGGAAACCGTCCGAAGCCAAGGCGGTCACTTTCTGCGGCAGTACGGAACATCGCAAGATGGGCGTCACATTTACTGGGTCGATGTAGGAGATGATCGAGCGAAAGAAAAAACGTGTCAGGCTTTGAGAGAAGGGGCTCCCGCGATTCTGCGTCAAAAGCGATCCGCACAAGGTGTTGCAGAAAAGTATTCAGTAGATGAAGATGAGGAATCATCGTCTACTGGACGTGAGCCAGAAGAACAGGACAAGGTGCAAGAAAGCACACGTTTGTGCGAGAGGCAGGCCGTCTCCGCCACTGATAGTTCCTCGTGGGGTCCTCTTCGATTGATGATAATGCTCTTCGACACTGGAAGCGTCTGCCATTACCCATGGGCTGGGAAGGCGAACCGATTGCTCTGCATCAACTGCCTCCGGCGGAGCGTGATATGTATCTCCGTGAATTCTTGCCGCCAATGCCCAAGGTGCACAAGAAGCCTCGATTGCATCAGTATTAGAAGTGCTTGTGAGAGGTGAACAAATTCAAACTAGCATGAAACAAGTAGACTATAAATTGTTTGTATATAGCTGTAGATAGATTGAAATAGTTTTTAGCTTTTACGCACTTTCATTCACGACAATACGCGACTCGTGCCTTGAAGGAATGTCGGAAAATAGATCGTCGGCAACAACAAAACATCAAGAACAAAGCCCGTTCCAACATGATGAATACTCGGTCTTTTTTGTTGTCTGTGCTGTTGTTGTTTTCTATCCCATATCACACACTAGGACTACTGAATCCATTCTTCAAAGCGCCCGCGACTGACGGAAAAAAGACGACACATGATGGCGAACAATTTCTCGAAAAACTCAATTTGAAGGCATCGACAACACCACGGCTGGCGAGTGCGCGTTTCGAAAAGACACCCTTTTTATTACTCGCATCGGCACCACTGGTGCTACGCGGACTCTGTGGCTTCTTTTCTTTGAATTACCAACTCTCGGTGGCACCACGCGACACGAGGCAGTACGCGTATCTAACATTTGGAGATTGGCAAACGCAGGAAACTGGATTCAGCAATATTCCCGTACTTCCACTAATTTTATATGATGATGAACAATCTGCAACATGTCGAGTGGTCCGTGAAGCTTGTTCGATGTTATCGTTGCCTGTTACATTTCGACCTACCGGTGGAACTATCGTTCGCAATGAACTGAAAAGAAGTACGGAGTTCAGCAGGCTCCCTATCTGATTGATTCAAATACAGGAAGGAAATCACGGGTGGCTGGCAAGCAATTACCGACTATTTATTTCTCAAGTACGGAGGCGGGCCCATTCCAAGGAATCTCCAGCCGACTGTATTATTGATACCCACAGCTTGGGTGGGTATAAATATTGCCAAATTATCGGGATGGAGCCGTTGCAAAAACGTTTCGAACAAGGTGGAAAAGCCTCTTGTGCTTTGGATGTACGAAGGGTCTCCGTTTTGCAAACAAGTACGGGATTTGTTGAACGCTCTGGAAGTCGAACACACGGTCATTTACACGCCTCGCGGCAGTCCCAATCGACAAAAGTTGTATAACAAGACAAGACGAGTACAGTTCCCGTACTTGGAAGATCCCAATACAGGGGTTGCTATCTTTGAATCCGATGCAATTGTGGAGTACATCGAAAAGTGTATGCTGTGGACTTGAAGGTAGAATACATGTAGGCTATAGTAGTAAATCGAGGTAATACTGACAGCACAATTTAGCTGGAAGGGCTAAAGCTAAGAATAATCTCGAGATTTAGGTTTTAGACTGTTGGTACTCCGTAGTGGAAGCTAGGGGAGTTGGAAGTGCGCGCCCTAGATTATCTTAAACGGGGACACACAGACGTGCACCATCATCGTCATTCGCGCGTCATTCACGACTTCTTGCGAGAACGAAACGGCTGCGATTTTGTCCATCGGCAATAAACATCCTCAAACATACCATTATTTGATTGCCAATAGCAGCAAATAATCATAATTATACCATTCAATTCAATTCACTCTTTGTATAAAATTTTAAAAATGAAGTCAATCGCGGCTTTTCTGTTCTTCTGCCTGGCGTGCTTTCCATTCGAAATTTCGTCGTTCACGGTTCCTACCGTGTTCGATCGTCAACAACAAAGCCATCTTTGGGCCACGGAGATCCTGTTCGCGCCGCGACTGGTATACGGCCATCGCTGCACCCTGTTACCATCAACGCAATCGCCGAGGCTCTACGACAAAGAGCGAAGCCGTCTGGCGATCCGCTCCGAGATGCTCCACCTCTGGAAATTGCACAAGCAGCGGCGAAGATAGCCATTGAAGCCATTGTTCAGCGACAGAAAACGAGTGCTCAAGATGGAATGCAATTAACACCAGAAGAGGAGCAGACAATTGCGGGCCGTGTGGTGGGCGTGGTTGTGCGATTCGACGAACTAGAAGACGTTCTACGAGAGAAGTGTCAATCTGTGGGATGGATTGCCAAATATCAGGAGTGGTCGAGTTTCGGGATATTGGCGGAAGAAGTAGATCGAAAAGCGGTGGATGAGCAGATACTGACAGATCCATTGCTTTGCATGAACCGAGCCGAGTGCTTGTTGGCCTTGTTCCTGTCACGGGTCGAAGCTCCTTCTCTTCTCAAGTCGAAACAAGAAGTACCTGGGGTTCTGCCGTTGACTTCATAGATGCAGATCGGTTGGAAATCTTGATCGAGAACTATCAATAATAAAATAGTAGACTGATGGAATAGAGAAGATTATTTAATCCTTTAGAGAACCTAGGTTGAAATTTCGTGTGGTGTGGGTACCACTGCGATCGACCGACGAAGTCGCCAAAACAGCGACCAGACACATCACCTTTGACTGTTTTTTTGCCATTGCCTCGGAAGTTGATCAGAAATACAAAAAATAACGATGATTTCATTCAAACAGAACATCCTTTTCTTTCTCATTGCACTCGTATGCACAGCAAATCGAGTCAGCTCCTTTGTTAGTCTATCGCAGAAAAATGAGAGGACGCACTCCAGCTTGAACATGAACTTTTGGAACAAGCCCAAAGCTTTCTCAAATCCTTTTCGCGACGCGCGGAAGCGTCGCACATTCTCATCAAAGGAGGCGGTGCTGAATCAGAATTCAAATTACAGGATTTGAAGAAAGAGATCGACAATAGTCCGGTCAAATTTGCGGCCGCGGCGGCCAAATATTCCGAATGTCCTTCCTCTCAGCGTGGTGGTAGTTTAGGAAGTTTCGGACCCGGTGCCATGGTCAAAGAGTTTGATCGAGTTGTCTTCAATGAAGTCGTCGGAGAAGTTCACGGGCCTATTCGAACGCAATTTGGCTATCATTTGATCTACATTCATGAACGAAGCGATTGATTTGCGTAATGAATTCGACAAACTGAAGAATTTACTTGCCAATGCTAATTACGATGCGTTATTATCGATTCTCAATAGAACGATCGCCTTACTACTTAGACTTTCTTTATGCTATGATCTATGATCGATCCCCGCCCGAAATTCCTCCTAGACGTCCGTCATGTGTCCGTCGGCATTCAGTTTGTTCCATTTGATTTTTGCCCGCCGATGAAAAAATTTAGAATTGTTTGACAACTATTGACAATCAACGACCGAGAAGCGATTTAATGTCCAAACTCGTGCTATTGCTGACGTTAATGTTTTACAATGACACGTCCTATTCGAGTGTTGGTCATTAGTGGAGGCGGCGAACGACAAGCCACGTTGGAAGAACTCTTTTCGCATGACGCCGATCGCTGGGATATTACATGGACGTCCGGAGTTTCAAGTCGTTCCTTACGAGGACGGTACAGTTGTCTGGAGTATTTGAATCAAGCGGGTCTCCTTCCACCAGACGAATGGGAGATTATATCGCAAGTACCGCCGAGTGAGCTATGGAAAGCGATGAACGATCGGATTCCTCTATCCTCTGACGATGATGAAAACCAAAAGAACACTACAGTTATGCGTTTTGGAACAAGGCCAAGACTGTCAACCGAGGTCGTTCTGTTTTGGGATGCCTGTTGGCACATTTAATGGCAATGAAACAGTTTGTAGAAGGGATTTCGATGTCTTGCTTGAGGATAATGTGCGTTGGACACGAGATGCTGTAGATCGGTTGGCGGAACTGTGCCAAAGTGAGGACATAAGGGCCAAACGAGGCGATTTGCTCTACTATGGCTGGTTGGGAAGTGAAGTGAACCTCGAATGGCTGTTTCGGCATTTTATTACGAATCCAGAGGAGTCTGTTGTACCGTTTCCGACGACACAAGATATCGAACGAACGGTGGGATTGAATAATAGCGACAAACAACATCCAGGAGGAACACCTCTGTGGGCAATGTACGCCTATTGGATATCCAAGCAAGGATATGAAGCCATCATGGATGTTCTTCGACGTGATATTGGGTCCATGTTGTGGAAAGGAAAGCGGATGAGATATTACTCAGTCAAGCCGGCGGACAAGGTATTTCCCAGGTGTTTACACAAACACAATCTAGACATCCGAATCGTGACGAAGCCACTCTTTTCCGAGCTCCCATGCTGTACAGTCGGATACATCCACAGTGGGATACTCGTTTCTGCGAAAGTACAACGGTTCAACTGAAGAACAGTGGCCTCGATTGGTCCGATCTTTTATTGACAGAAAATGAGGTAAAATCGTAGACATATACAAAGAAACCGGAGAATGGAAACGCCTGGACGGCCCAGATACTCAATGCGAAGAATAAATCGTGCTAATGAAAGCTCTTTACTCGCGAATTCACAGTGCGTGCCCTTCTCGAGCAAACTCCATCCTGTAAATTGATCTGCTAGATCCTGCCAACAAGCCATGTAGTTTGCATCCAGTTCTTCCTCCTTCAAAGGTGCAACTTGTAGCGATAAACTTGTCTCGAACATGAATGCAAGTCCGCCTTCAAATTTAGACGGTGTCTTGCACTCGTCATTCACAGCCTTGTCGTACGATTCGCGATCCGGTCCGTGTGGTGTCATGCAATTGTGCAACGAAGCCCCGCCGGGCTGAAAACCCGCTTTTGCGTCATAGGAACCAGAGATTAAACCCATAAACTCGGACATGGTGTTGCGATGGAACCAAGGAGGGCGAAACGTATTCTCATCGGTCGCCATGATACGAGGAGGAAAAATAACAAAGTCCGCCAAAGCTGTCCCTGTGTGATCACTAGGACATGTTAACACAGTGTAAATGCTCGGATCGAGGTGATCGTATGTGACCGAGTTGACAGCGCAAAACTTGGTCAGGTCGTCTGCGGAACAAACAAAGTCGAGGGTTGGCCACAGGTGGTCTGTCAAAATACCGCCCTCTTCGTTTGATGAACTTACATTTGTATGGCAAGTAGTTGCCGTGCCATGCCACTACATTGAACGGAGAATGATCGGATTGTTTCTTGTACAGTTTCGAATGCATTTTGCAGTAAATGGTCGACGGTCGTCGGTATTGCTCTTTGGAAGCAACGCAATGAGCAGTGGGGTAATAAAAATCACGAGCATTCGCCAACCCATTCGATCCGATGGGCCCGAGTTCCGGTAGTTGAAATCCACCATTGTAAACCTCCAAAACATATCCTCGAGCGGGACTGTTTACATCAATAGTAAAGATAAATCCACGGGGAATGACAATGATCTCATTCGGGTGCACAAGGAATCGGCCAACTTCGGTTTGAATCTGAAGCTCTCCCTGTTGAGGACAATTAAAAGTCTCCGTCGCTATTGTACAAACTCGTATCATTCATGCTCTTTCCACAAACATACTGATAGATGACCAAGCCATTCTTTGTGACCGGATCCCCGGCGGAGCATGACAGTTTGATCCCTGTGAGGAAAGTGTGCTGGTCGGCTTGTTCCATGGAAGCCGGCTTCCATCGCAAAGGATCAATCTGCGACGTGCATTGCGACGGAGATATACCACCAAAAAAGGCATCCGTGTCCTCTGCAGGCTGTACGACGACACTGGGTTGAATACGGTACAACCAAATGCGACGATTCTCCGCCCGGGGTGCTGTAAACGCTGTGCCCGACAATTGTTCCGTGTATAAATTCAAAGGTACCAAACGAGGATTACTTCGTCCCTGAGGCAAGGCACCGGGGACACATTCACTTTCAAAGGTATTTCCATATCCAGTTTGATATAAAATCTCATTCTGTTCGATGACAGTGCCGCGCCGTGAGCTCATCGTATAATTTGTTCTCGTTTGATGACTTCTGCCTTGCAAATGCAAACGACTTTTACGGTACGTTATCCTTTGCACGAATATTGTTAGCTTATTGAATGCTGACTACCTTCGTGTTTTGTTAAACGCTGCTCGTTTTGACGCGATGCTATGAAAGAACTGAGTTGTTAAAAGGATTCTGACAGTCCGGAAAAGCAATCATGGTGATGGTGATGGGTGTTCTCATCGAATTTCTTCCTCGCGCAAAGCCGCGCGCTCTGCGCGTGCGGCAAAGGTGACGTCACGTTAGGCAATGAATAGGTGTTAACTAGGACGATAATCGTAACACTGTTCTATATTTTTTCTTATAATATGCTAATTCGAATCAATCAATCATCAAACTTAGAACCGACTGTCCAGTTCCTTCCACAAATAGCCGACAACTCGCTGCGAGCAAAACGATAAACTCTGTGCCAGTTGTAGAGGAGTGCACCCATTTCCATTGCGCCGCTTGATATGGTCGGGGATAAAGATGTTCAAGTGGTGGATAGTCTTGAGTGAAGCACCATGTATGACGGCCGTATGCAAAGGCGTGTTTCCGTGACCGTCCGCCAGAGTCGCCACGCTGGGCTGTTTCAAGAGCATCATATCCACAGAAGCAGTCTCGTTCGGTTGGTGGCGCAGCAGTATGTGCAAGGACGTCAGCCCAGAATGATCTTGCTTTCCGCTGACGGGGCCGTCAAAGGCGGTTAGAATCTCCGGTGCGGCCGTGACGAGACGCTCAACGACTTCCGCTGAAGCGCGATGCGCAATGGCAATGTTCAAAGGAAATTGATACTGTTCGGGCACCGTCCTGTCTTCGATACAGCCTTTTGGATATTGTAGATCTTCTTGCTAGTAGTGAGGCGAATGGCCCGTGAAGCTGCCTGGGGTCCCTTCGGAGTATCGCATCGAGCACTGACATGGTAGGCCGGTGGCGACATACTTGGTGCAAAGCGTCCAGTGCAGGAGACGCACCCTCGTTCGATTCCCTCGGCTTCTTTGTCGCTGGTTCCACTCCTTCGTTTTTAAGTATCTTCATGAATGTCTCGGACGGCTCTCCAAATACAGAAGCAACGCGAGGGGCGTCTTCGATTTTACAGTCAGAAGGATTGCTCGTTTGCTTCGTGCGGGCCAGCTCTTTCAAAGAGTCAAATGGCAATGTCCGTTTCTTCAAAGGCAGTGAGCTGTTTGACAAGCCGACCTGAGACATGCTGTACATCGACACGATCCGAGCCTGTGCTGTGGAAGGATCTTCAATTGTCATGGTAGAGCGGAGTTCATTCTCTGCGTTTGCAGCGCTTTCCGATAGGGGAGAAAACTTGTTCATGATGATATTTCCGCCCGATTCAGCGGCTGTGTAGTCGTCTTCGATACGGATGAAAGCTTCGTTTCTCTGCATTTGCGTCTCTGTGAGCGACAAGTTAGCCTTGGCGAAAGAAAAATAATGCCAACGATTGTACTGTAGGTTTGATCGGTTTGACTTTGTGGGACCCCTTTCCAAAGAGGTGTGGCGAGAAAGACAAGAACACTATATCTTCTTGAGAAAGACTTGGTTTTTTCTGTTCTTTATTTTGGCAATCGTTTCTTCGGAATTACTCCGTATCCGTCACCCGCACTTCTGACGTCTGAGTCAGTCAGTCCAGCGTCCAGCCTCAACATTCTACATTCTAATTCACTCTCAACCCTCAACTCTCTACCGTAGCTCGCCGCCGCTCGCCAAGCGCCAAGTGCGTGCGTGACGTTTCCTTTTCCGTTAGCTTTAAGCCACTGTGTACTGTATACTAGACAGAAAAAGTCCGAATTTCTGAGATTCTACGTTGCGCTTTGCGCGATCTGATGTCTGGATTCTGGATGTCTGACTAATAATCGTCGGCGAAATTCTTTTGTTCTTTGCTCGCCCGATTTCTGATACTGGAGTATCATTCGTTGACCAGTGAAAACGGTTAAGGTGTAACGTGCAACGTGCAACGTGCTGGGGACCTAGCATTCTAAGTCCTAAAGAAATCGTGGGAATCAGAATTCGGAAATCAACCGCCTAAAGTGAAAAGAGTGAGTCTCTGGTTAGTTGATAGATGACACAGTGGATGATGATAGAGGCTAGCTGCTAGCTGCTAGAGAGAGAGGCTGGAGAACTTTAAAACGGAGAATCTCTTACCAAGTGACATCGGACGTCGGGTCGGGAGAATAATTGTGGATTGTGAATGACTGATGCCGATAATTGATTATTGATGATGAGGTAGTTGATGATCGATGATGATCGACTCGTACGTCACTCGAGCTTTGGTTTTTTTTGGTAGGGTTAACATTGAAATGTTGGGACGGAACACGATTATTTGGTCGCCGTTTCATGAAGAAACTAAAAATGGTTCACGAAATGGATTTTGACTTGTACTGGTATATTGACAGGGGTTCAGTAATTTGATAAGAATACAAGCTATTGTTACAAAAAATGTTGTCATCATTCTATGCTGATCTTGCTGTTGAGCAAAAGCGTTCTGGTTGAACTCTTCCGAAAGACTCTTGGACATCCAGTAACTGAAGGCGGCGGTGCACATTCTTTTGTAGCTGTCGCGCTTCTGTTAAATGCTCCAAACCCAGGAAAGTTTGTCCTTTCGATTCGTGAAACTGTCCAACTCGTTTGAGCTCGAGTAAAACAAGGCACACTTGACGGATCTTGTCGAAATCAGATTTGGAGTACCAGACGTCGTGCTTGAATTGAGATGGTACTTTTTTGATTTCGTGGACGAGAACTGTTTCGTCGAAAGAGACTGAGCGTCTGGATCGACAGCTGGCTGATCTTGGCATTGTCATTGTTATGAAATAATTGAAGGGGGGTTATGAATTGTTGTTGTGAAAAAGTCGTTCTTTCGATTTTTGTGAGAGGAACGAGACCACGTATTTTTTCACCCTCGTTCCCGGATTTCCAATGAGAAAATTCTTTTCTTGTTCTTTCGTTCTTCTGCTCTCGGAACAATAATGTGGCAAAAGGCCTAAAAGACATCAATGCTTTTCTCCTGGACTTATCTGGATTAGTAATGCTGAACATTATCATTTATCATTGGTCATTGGTAAACTCGGACTTTTGCCGTGCGCCGTGCGCTGCGCTGTGCACCTAATACCTACCGTAATACTAATTAAGGCAAGGCCTTATTTGACACTGAACAACGCACGTAACCTTACCAGGTACGGTGGACGTGGACATCGGGCAAACACACGTCAGGTCCCGTCAAGGGTCTTGAGTCCCGAACTTGAACATAAAACCAGAAGAACCCCAACTTTATTGTTGCTTTCGAGCATGATTGCAGATCGTCGTTGAAGGTCCGACGGGCGCGAACATCGAGTCAGCACAACGGCGTGCTGCGTGCGGCTCTCACCACATTATTATCTTTGTTTGACTGAATGACAGCAATAGCCAAACGCATTGGTGGGTATCACAAAGAGCATTCTCTTTTTAATTCTCGTCAATCTCTTGCATCAAGATGACTTCTAGTTCATCCACCAAAGCAAATGACTGGTCGAGTGGGCAAGGACTGCTTCCTGGACGCGAAGTGCTGGGCCCTCTAGTGCTCATGGTGAGCACACCGTGCGTGAGCATCATCTTCTTCCATGTGTGTGCGAATATGCAGGAAATTTCATTGCATTTGCAAATACATGCATGGAAAAAGGATTCTTCTCATTTCTCAACGAGATATGGCCGAATCCTTGGAATCCTCATGTCTGGAAATGGATTTTGACCTTTTCGCATTCGAATTGTTTCTGATGAAAGCCGTTCCTGGGAAGGCTTTCCAGGAAACCTTACACCCACTGGACACCGTCCGGTCTACAAAGCAAACGGAACTGCCTGCTATCTAATTACCTTATTCACTGTCCTCCTACTGGGCTACACAGGCGCGTGGAATCCAGCTCAAGTGTATGATCATTTTGGAGAGATTCTCAGTAGCATGAACATTTTTGCTTGGTGTTTCTGCACTATGCTGCTTATCAAAGGATACGTTGCTCCTAGTTCGACAGACGGTGGGACAACTGGTATTATGGTCCAGGATTTCTTTTGGGGCATGGAATTGTATCCTCGAATTCTCGGTTGGGATGTGAAACTCTTTACAAACTGTCGGGCAGGAATGATGTTTTGGGCCGTTGGCATCCTCTGTTTCGCCTACAAGAACCATGAACTCTACGGACTTCAAGCTGGCATGGCTGTATCGGTCGCTCTTCAGCTTGTCTACATTTCCAAGTTCTATCATTGGGAAATGGGTTACATGTGCAGCATGGATATTCAACACGATCGTGCCGGTTATTATATCTGCTGGGGATGCCTCGTGTGGGTTCCTGCCGTTTACACCAGTCAGGCATTCTATCTTACCACCAATGCACCGGACTTGAGTATCGGGGCTGCTTTGGCCATTTTCTTGGCAGGTTGGGTCTGCATTTTCATCAACTACGATTCCGATCAGCAACGCTTCTTGTTTCGACAAACCGACGGACACTGCAAGATTTGGGGCAAGGTTCCTGACAAAATTGTTGCCAAATACAAGACTTCCAGTGGTAAAACTCGAGAGTCGCTTTTGTTGGTCGACGGATGGTGGAAACTCTCGCGCCATTTTCATTATGTGCCCGAGATTCTGGCTTCCTTCTTTTGGTCGGTTTCGGCTTTGGACAGTGGATTTGTAGGTCCCTACTTTTACACGATCTACTTGACGATCCTTTTGACTGATCGGGCCTTTCGTGACGATGATCGCTGCCGCAAAAGTATGGTCGTCATTGGGATGAATACTGCGAGAAGGTTCCGTACAAGATTGTTCCAGGGTCCTTTAAAATTTATTCGCACCAGATCATTACTTGCTCTACATTTCGGACATCCAGAAAATTTATCATTGCCGAGGTCTTCGTGATTCTCCAATGCTAACGATTAATTCATCTGAAGATCTTCCTAGTCTATACGTGCCGAGTTTTTTATCAGCTGCAAACTAACCTTATTGGTGGCAACGTAGTAACCCTACTTTCCGGGTTCTGTTTCGAGAAAAAATCGGCAATTACACCATGCTGGTGGACCATTTGGAAATTTTAAAAGTCGCGAGCGGAGCGAGCGAAGACCAGACGCTGAATCGCTTACCCCTCGGCGCAGCAATCCATTTTTTGACGGAAAACCCAACGAACGGGCAAACAACAAAAGTGGAAAACGTAACGGATCGAGTCCAACACATTGGACCACGAGCGTTCTTCCCATTCCCATCCACTTCCCGTTTACGCAGAAACAAGACCAGTAGAATAGGCTACAAGGATCGAACTAAAATATTTGTTGCTACAATCCGGCTGTCGAAGTTCGAACTTTTTTGGTGCGAACCGTCCTGTCAACGAGTTCTTTTCATTGCGGCGAGTGACCAGGAAGACAGCAATCAACCGCTTCAATGGTAGGCAATGAGGCTTTTTTCGCTGTAGCAAGGGATGGGTTATCAACTGATAAACAATCTACAACGAACAAGCAGCTTGCTCGATGTAAGGAGATCTGTACCGCCATAATAGGCACATGGTACTGATGCGGTTTCGCCAGTTCAATCAGTCTTAACTGGTCGGAATTTTGGGTACGACGGCATCTGCAGTGCCGTCGCGCTTGTCTTTACTTCGGAAACTTCTCTACATAATGAGGAGCAGTACGTAACTCTGCATAGGGGCCTGAGTGGGGCCCGGTTGTAAGACCATTCTTGCGCCGCTGCGGGGCAGCTTTATGGTGTGAGCTGAGAAGCGAAAGCTTTAAAGCAATAATGTTCTCTGGAACACAAGAATGGCATTCCAATCCCTCTGTTTGCGGAATTTTCTTGCGTTCTCGTTTGGTTGGCATTAGAAAATGTTCGTCGGATGAGCAAGTGATGAGCGAGTCTGTTTTGTTTCATTGCGTAGCCTGCCGAGCAAACACGGAATTGCACTGTCAATGCTGAGTGTCGCTGTGCCGCACTCGCTGCTATCAAGAGCTGTTGTATCTATTAACAGAATCTTGTCACTTGGCGCTACCCATTTTCCCCATTTGCTGGATGACTAGTATGTATCAGAGGTAGCCTGGCACAATGAAATACTACCGCCCTACTTGTGGGGTCCCTTTAACATGTAATGTTACTTTATACTTAAATTTTCTCAGCTCTTTTATCGCCCTGGTAGGTACAGATTATCTTTCCTGATTTACTTGATCTAGCGGCAGGACACAGCGTCTGTGGACGCCCACAAGCCTTACAGTGTCGCGGTCTGCGCTTTACCCTGTCAGCAGTCCGGACTTTTTTCTTTGGTCGGCATGACTCCGCATGCTCTATCTCGCGCACAACTACATTACCAGCTATCACTGCGCCAATTTGCTTAATCATTCCTCCACATACACCAAAATTTGGCTTTGGGAGCAAAGGAGGAAGACAAAGTGTTCGTACGGTAGCACCGCCAGCGTTCTCACTACGTCCACCACTGCACGATGTATTTGATTTCAAGGCGGACTCAATGGCTAAGGTAACCGTTATATCGTTGAGTTTGTTGAGCGCATCCAAAGCGTTGGTCATTGATTCGACAGCAGCACTGATGCGCTTCCGCTCCAGGTACTTTTTCTCCATTTGTCGAATGTATACAGGTGTTTTTGGGAAGATTCGAAGACCATCGACATGCGGTAAAATAGCGAAGCACATTGCCATCTCAAATGCGGGATTCTTTGCTTGAACTCCTCCGTCCTGAGTCACAGCGAGTCGCAGCCTCGGGTAGAGTTTGAACTCTTCAATGGTTGAAAACGGTTTATATGGTAGCTTTGTCCCAATGCATTTAGCCACATATCTCATATCGTTAGAGAGGTCCTTTGACAAACATCTTTGCTCGGAAGTCTCTAGTGTTTCGGCACGTTCGTTGATTGCTTGAGTCAATGCCGTATCAGCAAGACGGACAAAACCATGACGCTCTGGTGTCGCTGCAAGATCACTGGAGTTTGTCCAATTTGGATACAAAAGAATTCCACGTCCTTTTCTACAACATTTTGTATTGCATCCACTAGCCATGGATCAAAGTGTCGAAAATTTGGAAAGTTTGGCCGATACTTTCGAGACGAGATCGTGTTTCTCCGGACACGCAAATCAGTCAGGAGACAGTCCATCATTTCAGCCCCAACTTTTGAGTTGCCGATAGGTCCGAGGAGATTCTTGTGTTCGTTCTCCACATCATTCGTCCCTCTGCTGCAAGTAAGCAGAGCGAATCCTTTTGATCCCGGATAATTTTTCCGCAGCCATCCACTCTGTACCGGTAAAACGAGACACCGGGAGGATCCGAATAGTAGCCTTTGAGTATCTCTAAAAGCAAATTGTTTGCCTTTCGCCATTCATTTGGTCCAAATAAAGGTTTCTTCGACACACTATCGATCTTAGGTCCGAAGTAAGACAGAACAGCCCGTACACGCCAATAAAGGAGATGCGATGGAAGTGCACGTCGCTCAACCCGTGACGCAAACCATTGTATACTGTAGTACAGACGTGCCTCTATCTCTTTCTCCGTAATACCAAAGCCAAGCAATGATGCCTTGACCTCGCGTAGCCGCTCAGGATCCCACTCCAGAAATGCTCGCACAATTCCGGCGGAGTATGCTTTGCGACATTCATGCTTGGTTGGCACTCGCATTCTCATAATTGCATGAAGAATGTCGCCGAGCACAGCTGAGATGCAGACGGGAATGTTGGCGGGTGGTTCATCCAATTTAACATCAGCTGATGGCAATAAAGGAGAACCCACTTTATCGAGTGCACGTTCGATAAGACTGTTTATCTCACGTATACTGGCAGGCGTAAGTTCGGACTCGTAGCCAGGTTCATTGCTAGTATCATCAGCATCTGCGTCCAATGGTTCTGATTCTTTGTCATTGCTTTCAAATATAGCATCGTGGACAAGCAGATCATCCCTTTCAAAGTCAGAATTACTAGGCATGTCATTTGAAGTCTTCAAACCATTGCAAACTTCTGCAACTAAGGAATCTTCGTCAATCGAAGCAGCCCTTTCATTGGATCCCGGTGACCCAGAGATCCGTCTCCGGGTGTGTCGATGGCGTAATTGAGAAAGATCCACCATGAGAACAAAACCTAGATCTCCCAATTCGTTTACCATATCGCCAAGTGAGACTTTAGCCTTTCCTTCTTGTAGCTGCGCATTATCAAGCCAGGCGCAAGAACCTTTGTTATCCGGACAAGGACGTGTCGATTGCCGGGTACGATACGTCACCAGTGAATTTAAACTGTCGTGGAGGAGTCCAGCTTTGAAGCTGTGAAACGATTTCTCCTCGGCACAGAGCGTTGCAAGATCTGCTAGACTCCCCTTACTGGCAACAATATCAACTTGAGTTCCCGCGATGATTGCTGACCGAGGAAGTTCTGCCGTTAAGTCAGGTAGCTTGTCAAGACAATCATAGACTTCTAAGCTTTTAATTGCATCTAAAGCAGCGTATTCTAGTTGCTTGGTTTGCAGGGGCCTGGACCAATCAGAAAGCCTTTGTTCTTTTCCATTTCTTCATTCAGCTGGTCTTCGACAAGTGTCACTAGACTATACAGTCCGTTTCGTGGCACCACACCTCGGCGCCTTGCCATCGTCCCCAGATCAATATGATTGATCAATGCATCCTTCATGTTGACAAAGTCCCGTTTCAATTTGCTCACGTCGCCTGCAATATTCATTCCAACAAAACTGACAGATTTCGAGCAGAGAAGTTGCTTCAAAACGGGAGGAAGTCTTGTGGCTGTTTCTTTTACGATCATAACTGCGGTGCAGATGTCACTTTTCAGTTTTCCATGACCACCGTAATATGCTAATTGAATTGTGGCAGTTCTTCCCGAACTTTGAACGTTGCCATTGCTGAGAAAATGCACTGGCCATTCGAGATCCAACGCCACAATTGCCTTTTCTGCTACTCTTTCGTGAATTATATCCAGCGCACTTCCTGCAAACATTTCGATATCATCGGTGCTACGGAGAACTGCATACTTATAGTCAGTCATTGAACAGAGCGGAAGCTTTGGATGTTGCAGGTGGCGCAAAGCGGACTTAATTAGTTCAGACGAACTGGCGTGATTTTTCCGTCGATTGTTTTCCTCGTTAGCTATTGTGTCGTACGCATCTTGGCTCTTCTTTAAGGAATCAAAAGTAGCTAAAAGCATTTCTGCATCTCTACGCGGATTGTCAGTGAAAGCAAGTGCGGGGCCAGTCTGACCATAGGAATCCATCGTTGCTTTCAAGGCTTCTAATGGTGGTCGGATTTGGTCATGGCTCTCGCCGAATATGACAAATTGCGAACGAATTTCTTTGTAATTGTTTTTCACTGTGATCAGCCCATCATAGAATTTTTTCGCCCCGGCCTTGTTTAAGCGCTTTGTGATTTTATAGGATGCATCGATTTTAATAATTTCAGCGTCTCTCTTCTTTGTGTCGGCATCAGCCTGTTCCTTGAACGAATGAACAAGCTTCATATAAACATTCTGAATATATTTCCCAGTAACCCGTCGGCCATTGTATCCCGTTCGATCATCAAAGTCACTAAACAGCTTTGCGGGCTTTTTGAAAAACTTTGATCGCAGGTGTCCTGATTCGCCAGCAGCATTTGTTCATGGTGTTCACGATGATGCATTTCAGCAATCATTGCGGAAATACTATGTGGACGAACGCCTGCCGCAATTAACGACCGAATGAGGTTCGCTAAATCGACAGTGACTCCGCTTTTGTGCGTTAAAATTGCCGGGAACAAAAGCTTCCGATGACACTTCATCATATTCAAGCTTTGCGGGTTGTATCCATGAAATGTGTCAGGCCGTTTGTTCTCTTCGCAATCGTGGCAGATGTATCTTGCTGTCATAACATATTCATCCTTTTTTAAGCCAGTAACACGACGGCCTGGATATCCGGGATCAAATCCATGACGGCCAACACGATCATTCCAATTGCAAGTACCACAGTATGGCATCTCCTTGAACTGAACATCCGGTAGCCACACATGCACTGTACAATAGTAAGCAGGTTCACTGCTCTCTATTCCAAGTTTTAAGCAGACTGTTTGAGCAAGCTGCCACGGAATGGAAAATTGGTGATCTTTCAGCATTCCAACAAGCCACTTCCTTTCCTCTGGAATTTGAATGTCTCCTTCTTTGAAGTGGCAGCGTTTCGTCTTTCAACCGTTTCTGGATTTTAGACATGTATTGAAACATGCAGCCCTCCTTTGCCAAGTCATCACTGTCATCTGTATAATCCGCTTCTTCGTCAAAGCCAGTACCATCATCATCGTCATCATCATCACTGTCGACATCACCAGATCCACCTGTGTTACTTTCGATAACAATGCGCTTGCTAAACTTCTTTTCCAGCTCTTCAACAGTCAGCTGGGCTTCTTGACATTCTTCGAGATTGATGACGTCGGGGACCGTTTCTTTCTTATTTCTCTTGAACAGAGCATCAAAGCTGCAGCTGACGCGTCCTTTGCAGCTTGCTTTTTCCTCTCGGCCTTGGCGATCTCTGCTTTTGTTGCACGATGTCGCTGCTTTTGTCTTTTCCGCGAACGTTTTAGATTTTCCTGGCATTGTTTTGTTTGTTTTGAACTTGTTTGCACTGCGATTTCTTTGAAATGCCGATCGGTTGCAACAAATGACAGATGCGCCTCAAATTCAGCTGGCCGAATTGGCCCCCAAATTTTCCTAACGGATTTGCTCCGCCTCATTTTTTGAAAGCCGTGAACGGAGCGGATTAGGGGTAAAAGCGGCCAGTACATTTTCTCAATAGTAATTTGGATACTAAGTACCGGTGTGCTGTTTCATTGTCTAACGGATGGCGCACAGTCAGCTAAAAGGTCTCATTTGGATGGTGTGTTTTGATTGGTCGTAGCAATAGGACCGAGTCAACTGATTGGCTGAAAACAAAACTTTTGGATGGCATGTCGCTTTGGTTTGTCTTTTTCCTATGTAAATCGGACGACAGACGGTCCAAAAGGGTCCACCAGCATGGTGCAATTGACGCCGCTGTCTCGCCCGATGTCACCTCGGAAATACCGAAGGCCAAACGACAAACAACAAATGCTTGTACATCAACATTATCTTTTCGTTTTTTACAATCAGGCCTTGTAAATGAGTGATAAAGAAAGATGATCCTCACGTCGGCACCGCCGCCGGCGCACTCGTCGCTGTCGTATTGGTCATGACGATCGTTTTGTGTCACTCTTCCCTTCGATGGAGGCCGTCGACCGGGTTGCGACGGTAGAAACCTTTACTCATCGAGTGTTTCCTGACCTGATTACCGTAGAGCAGATGGCATACATCCGCTTAGCGATAGCTGGGATTATTTGGGCGACATCCTTTCATACCGCATGCCTCTCACCGGGCTGGATACAAACAACCAATTACCTCAAGGGAACTCGCCTCCTCCGAGCACCCAATACTTTGTATGGCATCAAGACCATGTTTCCCTTCACTTCCTGGGCGTGGAATATGTTGGGAGTTAGTTTCACTCTCTGGTTATATTGCACTGAAACAAGAAGCATCGCCAATCGTTCTTCGAACGGCGCTTTTCTTCTGGGAAGCATCGGCTCCCTTTAGTTTCTTGGTCGCTACCGTGATTCGGTATGCCATCTGGCCCGGCGTACTAAAGGAGATGGCGATACGACTAATTTGAAATGCTTCGCAACAAGTTGATGCACAATGCAAATGTTATGATGAGCTTAACTGAAGCAGCTCTTTTGGGAGGATTACCGGTTCACTGGAGTCATGTTTCCATAGGTCCTCTTGTCGGAGTAGCTTACATTCTGTTTACTTGGGCCATGTCGACATCCTGGAATGATACTTCGAAAGTCGGGCCTCAATTTATTTATTTCTTCTTCGACACAACGTTGCCAGGATACACACCGACCATTGCTTTATTGGTTCTTCTGTTCGTGCTCATGCTTTTCTTCAGTTTCTTTGCTGCATGTGACTTTCTTCTCGGCTTGGTGCCTTTTGGAGTTGTAGGGCACGCCCTCTTCGCCGTGGGCCTGGCGTCTATCATGATGCGCTTTCGTGATTAACTTTATAACACACAATAGACGGCTGCCTGACCTCGTCGACCTAGCTTGTAGCAATGCTATGTTTCTGGTGCTGTATTGTTCTGAGCAAGGGCCTCCAAGGCTGCCTTCTTTTCTTGTAGGCAACTTCCATGCCATCCGCAACACACTCTTAAGAGGGTTGGGATGCTCTTGAGACACATGAATGTATTGCTCGAAGCT
Source organism: Fistulifera pelliculosa (assembly GCA_026008555.1). Classification (NCBI taxonomy): domain Eukaryota; phylum Bacillariophyta; class Bacillariophyceae; order Naviculales; family Stauroneidaceae; genus Fistulifera; species Fistulifera pelliculosa. The sequence continues at coordinate 9,278 of BROJ01000054.1, read as the reverse complement.
GATCCGCAGCCCGAATACAAATAGTCTGCCAATAAAGTGTGAAAATTCGAACAGCAGTTTCCCACACTGTAGCGGGGTTTCATTTGAAACATCAGTGAACTCATCGCCGAAAGCATCACCTCATCGGCGCCGCCAAAGCGATGTGCTTTTTCAGCAATCCAGAATCTGGAGTGACATCTTTTGTGTTGGTCACAAAATTGAACTTGTTTTGAAATTTGGTTTGGCGTTCGGTGCTATTGACATATGCTAATTGATTCGCCAACACGGACTTGCTCTCTGTCGTGAAAACGATCGTAGGATCGACATCGCTTTCGTGCTTGCTTGTTTGCCACAAGTCATCCACTACCTGCATGTGCTCATCAAACGACAGACACTCACTCTCCTTGAGACACTTGTCCGATGCACGGATGGGAGACCGATGCTTCTCTCGACGTCAAGATCCTTTGGGACCACTTCATCGAGAATAGTGTTCAGTTGCTCGTAAGCGACCAGATTGGGGCGCATGGCATATATTTCTGCGGCATGTGACGCTTTATGTGTCGATGCAGCGTAATGATATCCTTCTCGAGGTTCATCCAGAACACGTATAGAGTCAGCTGCCTTGCGCATGATCGCTATTCTTGGGTCTGTTGCTGGTAATTTGTCAATGATTTCGTGTGCCAACTTGGAAAGTTTCTCCATCACGGGACGAGGTGTCGCTGGAAACGGCTGGAACAACGAAACCACTCGAATGACTCGAGCATCCTTGTGTTCCTCTGGAAGCAATCCTTCTCTGGTCAAAACATTCTCGATTCATGTTTCGGCATAATCCACGCGTTGTTCAAGTCCTCAATCGTCAATACGCAGGGCGTCGATGGAAAGAAAAACATTGATGGTCGCCTCGCTCACACGAAACAAGGGCCAACCGGATGACAGACGGAAGATGCTGGGTTCTGCTGGAGCCTTGTTGATGAAAAGAACGATTCGATCACTCACGACTCCCATTAAAAGCGCAATGGCTGCCCCGCCTCGCACATTTGCGCCAATACCAATACCTGCCAGGTCAAAAATGGCGTATTTGGCGTCTCGGTCGCATTCAAAATCAAAGGACCAATGTCGTATTGTTCTAGATCAGAAGCCGTACAACTGGATCTTGCGACCGCCTCTTTCTGCGCCAGTCGATTTTGGTGATAGTGAATTGCCAGATACGAAAGCCGGACCGCCCATATTCGCACCGCTTCCGGATCCTCCGCATTATTCTCGTCGGTGCGTGACACAAACCGCGAATCGCTCATGCACATAGACTGACCGAGAATTTGGGTGCATTTGTTGTAGTCAACAATTCATCTAGATCGATTAACATCGATTGCGTCATTTCTTCTGTAATGCCTTCTCGAATATTGCCGAATCGCGGTCCTGTCAGCCATTCTTTTGAATTGTGTTGGAGACAACTCGGTATATTATCATTGTTCGATGGGGCACTTTTCTCTGGCTTGACTGCGCCTTCTTCACCTTCTTGTTGTATAGAATCCATGACATCAATGCCATCCTCCAAGGGTCGAGATTCTCGAATACTGGGCCAATCAATCGCGTGTATGGGTTGCAAAATGTCCTGAATGCGCCCCAAATCAAGAAAGATAAAGGTAATTCGCATGAGAAGCACACTTGCGAACGCGTAGAGCATGGCTGGGACGGCTCGACTGCCGTTCATGTTGATATCGTGGATGATATATTGTGTTGTAATTTAGTTGATAGGCAGTAAAACGAATCGGATCGGATGATCGTCGTGATGATTCTATTGTCGCTTTATTATTGTTTGGGTTTGGCTTTTTCTGGTCATTCATGTGGTTTTTCTCCTCGTGGATGACCGCGGCGAAGCGGTACCCATTCTTTACAGGTAAAAGCTATACCAGTACACCGGTTGTCTATGTACGAATACCGCAGCGTCATCTGAACAGGAACACGGCAGAAGCGCGCACGCGAGAAAAAAGTCGTTGCGTCTTCGAACTTTTGGATGCGCTGCAAAAGCAAAGAGATCCCATTGCTGTTTCCATTTTATTTGCATTTATTACTTGTCTATTTAGCTATCAAACAAACGCAATGTCGGATGTTTGGGGAGAAGAGGTACGTTGATTAACTGAAAAACGCTATTCGCAACATTTAAGTCTAACGACGAACGAGCGCATGTGTCACTCGCAGCCGGACTGGTATGCCAGTGACAGCGAAAATGGTGACGAGGAAGGCTCGTTGCAAGGTTCCGAAGACAGTCTTCGTTTAGGAGCCTTCCACTGCCTCATGCTCATTGATTGCGGATGTCCTGGAATCTTTGATCCGTGTCCCGCACTCCACGATGTCAATTTTCCCGACGATCCGCTGTCTCCCATTGATTTTGTTGTGCAAGCTGCGGAAGGAATGGTTCGCTCCAAAATCAAATCCACCATGATTACAAAGACTGGAAAACGAGATGCGCTGGGTGTTCTGTTGTACAATACACGCTTGCGTCGTCCTGTGATGGATGGAGAAGAGGAAGAAAAGAAGGAATACGATGATGAGGATGAGGATGGGCATCTTTTGGCTGGTTTTGTGGGTACGCGAGCATCCACGGTTCATGAACTGCTACGTCTGGAGCCTCCGGGAGTGTCTACTGTCAAGTTGCTTCGATCCGTACAAGAAGATCCTATTATAGGTCGCGAAAAGTCGCTCGAGGAACTCTATGCGTCAACCAAAGATCATGAGGAAGACGAGGAAGGAGATCACCATTGGTCGGAAAATGTCTTACAAACAGCTGTCTCGAAGGCAAAAGACGTGTTTGATTCCAGCAAGTACGTCAATCAGAAAAAGGTGCAGAACATGGACACGAAACAGATATGGATCTTTACGACACAAGACGATCCCTGCAAAGGGCAAGAGCGTTTTGTAGACATTTTGAACACGTTTATTGCGGATACTCGAGACAGCGGGATCGATGTCTGTATCTGGCCGCTTCCGTACGGCAATGTTCACGGACAGCCACAAAAGACTGTGCAACATTTTGATTATTCCAAATTTTACGAGTCGGCGGGAGTGATTGCACCGTTGCAGCAAGAACACTCTGCGATCGATGCGGATCATCCCGCAGACGAATTTGATTTGACCTCGGTGATTGAAGATATGCAGTTTCGATGGAAGAAAACGAATAAATCATTCGCTGTACCGCTGCTACTGCCGAACTGGAAAACGGACAAAACCTTTCCAGGAATATGGTTGGACGTGTATCGATTGGTTCAAGTGGGAAAGCTGCCACTCAAAGTACGCGTGCATCAGGAGACTGGGCGGTGAGTGAAAACTTCGATTATTTCTGTTGTGTTTAGCATCTTCATCGCTTATATCTTTCTCACTGCTGTATCAATGTCAGGTTGTTGACAAAGGTCGAGCTTATTTCCAATAGTACGGGGCAAATCCTTTCAAAGAAAATTGGTGGCAAGATCGTCGAACGATCCGCCGCGTTGCGAGATCGCGTCATCAGCTACGTTGACTTCGGTGGCGAACGAATTCCCATGTCAGAAGAAGACAAGATGACGCTGAAGAAGGCGTCGAATGCCAACTCTGAGTTTGCAAGTTTGATTTTGTTAGGCTTCAAGGATGCGGCGTCCATAGTGGAGACAGACAGTTTGGGACAAGCGTACTTCGCATATCCGGATGAAAGCCGTACCTCGGGGAGTAAAGAGGCGTTTGCCTATCTACATGCTAGTATGTTGAAGAAAGGCGTACTAGCCATTGGAGAGATGCTTTCGCGCAAAACATCCACGTCGCGACAAGTAGCAATCTGGGCTCTGGCGGAAATAGAAGGTACCGATGAAGAAAGCGGCGGAGGAACGCGTCCGCCGGGTATGATGATCGTGGAACTCCCTTTCGAGGAGGAAGTCCGAGAAATCGGGTCCGACGCAGCTGTCCAAGATGTAATGGCGAATGGCAAAATGCCTTTTCCTCATGTCGCCGACGCGTTTGCTACCCTGGTGGAAAAGCAATCCTGGGATAACGTCCGGATTGGGGAGAACTTTGAGAATGCAGATCTGAGCAGATTCTGGGACTATGTAGAGCACGTGGCGTTGAGCTTGCCCATTCCTGCCAAACGCGACGATTATGAGATCATTCCGGATAATGCAGCGATATCCAAGCTTATTGCGGAGGAGGTAGCACAAGTCCTGAGTCTCCTTCCGGAAGATGTGGTTCCGGAGAGGGCAACGAGAAAGCGAACAATAGTACCCGATGAGTCTGGCGTGGATTGGCAACACGAATATTTTCATGGAGATGTTGCCGAACGAACGAACAAACAGTTGCAGAGCAAGCTAAAGTCGGTCGGTCAGAAAGTGGGCGGAAACAAGCCTGAGTTGGTGGAGCGCGTTTTACGTATTCTTGTGGAAGAGTTCGAAGGTGGAATGGATAATGTTGAAAGCTGATGAGTTTGTATAGTTCTCCTAAAATCTGGGAATGATCGCTTCCGTTTTTATTTCCATTGGCTGGAACTAAAGTAATTTTCTTTATAATCCCGTTGACTACCTAATATTACCTAGTACTCCTACTGAATTTAGCTCCGTCCGAATGTTGCACGGTCGTCTGTCATTCGACGGATCCACAGACTACGTCTGCGTGCACCAATAAAATTTAGAGCTCATTGTAATTTTGGAGACAAATTCGGTAGGCTTCACATACTTCGTTATTACCTGGTATTTGTTGACATCCTGCTAAAATATTCTATTTCACGTTGAGCAAGAGAGCTTGCACGATAGGAAACCAATTTTCAAGAGAACTGAGCACAAATGAAGGACGAAGACGTGAAACAAGACGAAGTCGAAAATGATTCCGACACGACATCATCGGAAGAATCGGAGGACGACGACCTAGTACTGGAAGGAGTTGTGACACGAAATCTGAGGTCCCATCTTCTTCTGACGACGAAGATAGTGACGAAGAGAAAGAGGAGGAAGACGAAGATAAAAAACGATACGAAGCCTCGTTCCAAAGAAAAAAAGAAAGGAGTCACCGAAGGAGCAACTGGGTAAAAAGAAGCGAAAGAAAAATGCCGACGAGATCGATGATCTTCAAGTGGAGTTTATATTTTGCGACATGGACGAAAGGTTTTCCACGGTGTCAAGAGTCTGTTGAACAATAGCAGTACAATATACCAAGCGCATGCATCAACTCTGGTTGATTTGATGATCACGAACGTGCAAGTTGGGACGGTTGTTTCTACCGAAGGAGACGAAGAGGGCAATGTGTTTGGTTTTGCGTCCGTGCTGAATGTAACAACGTATCAGGATTCACCCGCCATTCAACATTTGAAAGAGATCTGCTTAAAGAACTGCCCGGATGATCACAAGAAAGAGCTGGAAGTTGTGCTCTGGAAAGACGAAGCGGCCAGCGGGGTTTCTTGTTCATGGACGAATGGTCAATCTACCGCTTGAAATTGTCGACGTGTTGCATGAGCAACTTGTTCTAGATATGGACTGGGCTGTGAATAATGCTGAACCAGAAGATCGAAAATCTTTTGATTTCGGCGCCTTTATCATCTTGGCCCCATGCCAGAAAGAAGGCGGATCGATGGTGTATCGATACTTTGATGACGAGATCTTTGCAGACAGAGCTGAATTTGTTTTCACTATGGATGCTCCCAAGAGCTACTCAAAGGAGGAAAAGCAATTTGTTAATGTCATTGTTCTTACCAAAACAGGTCATAGAGACGCAATGAATGATTTGAAAAGGATGATTCATGGCGCTATACCAGTGCAATCTTAATTTTGAAGAATTAATATTGTTGTTGAAGTATAAACACGTAGATTTGTCTTTAATTTCTTTGGGCTTTATTCTGTTTGGCGCGGCTGTATGCAGTATCGCAACTTGCCAGCCACGGACACTGTTCATGTAGAAACGCCCATGATGAAGGGGACCCTACTTCGCTCTCAGATGATGAAGCCAGCAGGCGATATCGCAGATCGTCATTACTTCTTATCAAATAAACAGAATCCACGAAAGCCCGGAGTCGGGGCAGTACAATGTAAGTCCAGTTGTTCTTGTGTTGTAAGGTAGGATCGTCTAAAGACACACGAGAGACAAGAATGCGAGGTTTTTCCGTGTCTTGGTCTGATTCCAAGCCGCCTTTGGGTATTACGAAAAATCTTTCACCTCATCTATGTTAACAGAGCTTTCCATCGTCGTTTGTATCTTAACGTCCGTTTGCACTTCCATTGAGGCGGGCTCATCCTCATTACTCTTGCTTGAGGAGACCTTTTGTCCTGCCGTAATACCTGCACAATGTCGGCGTCGTTGACCCCATACATTAAGCAGTAGATGGATGCTTGAATCTGCTCATAAAGCGGAGGAGGAGAATGGAGGCGGCTCATTCTGTGCTTACATTCAACAATAATGGATCGAATGTTCCAACTGTCGTCGTCATCAAAGTCTGGCGCTAATTCGTCACGGATCCCATCAACACTCCCTAAAACGTAGAAGTATGGACGAACGTCATTTTCGTGTTCTCCATCGCGATAGGCTGCGCAGCTCTACGTGAGTCCTCAAGAGCGGCATTTGATGATGCCAATCCTTCGTCCGCCCCCACGCTGATGTCTATTTCCATTGCAGCACATGTGTCCTTTTGAAGCGGGGTGTCCTCTGAAGGCAGGCAAGTCACCGAATATGTATTAGGATTCCTACCGCCATCCAACTTCATTGACGGACTGGGTGGACAAGGGTCAACTTTGTCCTCTTCGTCAAGCTTCTCCGGAGAGTCTGTCAAATCGACAACTGTCATTTTTTGCTTCTTATTGGATGGTCTCTCACAATCGCCTTGTTCCGGAAGAGGATGGTGAACGGGTAAAGACTCTGCCTCCCTTATCGGTATAGCGGTTTTTCCTTCTGCTACATCGTCCCCATTGCCGGCATCTTCCGATCGCACAAAAGCCCAAGAACGGATCGCGGTGTTTCTTTCATTGATAGGCCAGCCACAAAGTTTTTGATATTCGTCCAATGCTGCATTTTCATGTGCAACTCCATAGTTCGTATCAACTGCGCTTCGAATCCCTTCTCGAAATTGTTCCCACTCACTATTGCTCAGGTGTTTCTTGACCTCTTTCGAAGCGAGTGTTAACTTGAGTGCCTGAGCTTTTCAATGGTCGTAACCCCGTCTTCACTGTCTTTATAGCTGCTTTCAAAGTTTTGTCGACACCAGCCTTCTTTGCAAGCTCATTCAGTGCTTCTTGTGGAGTAATCAACGTCAATCCCAGCAATTGTGAGTCTTTCTGCAACAATGCTTGCCCCAAATGTCCTTGGTAGACGAGCTGAACAAGAAGCTCAGGTAAATTCTTGTAAGGATGAAACCCCGTCATGGCTGCGACATTCGATGCCGATACTCTCAATGAATGATTTTGATATTGAAATTCCAGAACTCTCGCTCGCATAATATCCTGCATGTGCTGGCTGGCACGTTTAGCATTTGTCGGGGGCAATTTTTTGCTGTGATCTTCGGATATTTCTATAACCTCGCTGATTGGGTCGGTGTTTTGATAGGTTCGATAGATTCTGTCTCACACATAACATGAACGAATGCTTTCGATGGTTTATAGTGTTATCTCGGGCGTAGACGCATTGATTTGTAGGAAATGCCAAGGTTCACAACAATCCCAAAGAGAACGATTGAAATCAATCTTTGTCATCGCTTTGCGACGAAAACAAACGGCCGATTTCGAAAATGGCTATGGTGTATAAAGTGGTGCTGGTTACCGGTTGGACACTCTGTTTCGAGCATCAGAAACGTTTCAACAACGTAAAGCTTAGCTTGCATCCAAAACTTACAAGATCGACCGCATCAAATCTTAATGCCCGAGGCTATCTACAAAGACAACGGAATAGACATTTCTCGTTGTCGTCGCTGTCAGCGGATGGAGAGTTGGTAGGCCCGCAGCCTGAAGGAGGCGAAGAGGATAGCTCACAGATTCCTTCTTGAATAAAGTCGTCGTAGGCACTTACTTTCGTATAAATAGCTGACGCATTCACTCGTGCACATCCCACGCCTACTGATACTATCCCGACTTGTATGTTTGTTCCAGCTACGAGCAAAGGACCTCCAGAATCACCACTGCAGCTATCTTTTCCGCCAGCCAGCTCACCGGCGCAAATTTGTGTGCTCGGATTGCCAATGATATTCATGTTTGCCATGGATTGACAGACATCGTAATCTTGCACGGTAACCTGTACTTGATTTAAGTTGAACGATAAAACGTTTGCAGTCTCCGATGTCTTCCCAAAGCCAATCACGTCCACTTTGGAATCAAGAATCGGGATCAAACTGTCGTTGTTCAACAGAATAAGCCGGGAAGTGCTTGGATTTTGCAGCTTTAACAATTGAATGTCGTTTTCTTCATTGCCGGTTTGATTGAAATTAGGATGCACCAGCGATGCCACCACCTTTCTGGATTCGGCCCCGTCTCCATCTATACGAGTCGCTCCGACAGATACCGTCCGACCGACAAAAGAATTACAGTGCGCTGCGGTCAAAACAATATCTGGATGAATGAGAGAACCTCCACAAGTCGGATTGAACAGGTGAACGTAGTAGGGGAACGCGCCTGCTTCGACTTGTGATCCTCCGACAATTCGAGTTGATACGCTGTCTTCCTGGTTCACTGCAACGACGAGACGGGGAGTAAACACAACAAAAGTGTAATAAATTGTCGCATTTATCTATGATTGGCTGCTTTACAGCGTTTGACGTTTTTCAAGGTGAAACAACATCATCGTCAATACTCCGCTTCTTGGGGCATTTATTGAGAAATCGAAAATGTCTCGCTGGTTTTGTGTCGTGGAAAATAAATAATCCCGATGACTTTATCAAAAGTCTTACCGGCAATAAACTGGGTAGAACAAAAGCAACCAGAAGGACCCATCCGTGGAAGGACCGAATGATAAGTCTACTTTACATTGGCTAGAACGATTGCAAAAGGATTGGTCTAGTTGAACTTTGTTACCGCACTCGAGCTCGAGCTAGTGCTTCTTTTGTTATTCGATCGGCGTTTGTTTTTTAGCAGCGTGGAGCGAATTGTTTTCCAACGCTTTTGTCGCTCGGTTCGACGCCTGCATTTTGCCAGCTCTTGCCAGAGCCACGTGGTCCACATAGCAAAGACATGGTCGAGTTGGGGTAGTCGGTCTACAAATTCATCCAACAGGAGTGCAGGCGTGATATGAATGGTGCTGTTGTCACGTAGATTGTGAGTGCGTCTCGTGCTCTTTCTGCTGGGAAAACAAATGTTGCTGATGATGCCTTTGAA
>BROJ01000052.1:150000-158587 GCA_026008555.1 Fistulifera pelliculosa | reverse complement strand
GTCAGAACGTCTTGCGGAGATCAACAACTGCGTCGCTCGCCTTTCACAAGAAGAGCGAGACAGACAGACAGACGAACGTTGTGTCGTTCGTTCGTTCGTTCGTTCGTTGAAAGTCGAACAAGGCAGACAACGAAGAACAACAACAATTTCATTTTCGGTTGTCGACGCCGCTGCTTCTTCTTTCGGTGCTGCAAGACGGAACTTTCGTCTGCTGTAAAGCCTCTCTTACGATACATACTTTACTGTCAAACAACAACGAATGCTCTTGTATCCTTTTTCTTTTTTCCAACGCAACAACAACAATCTCAAAATGAAACGCCCCAAAGAACAAGCCAAACTCGTCTTTTGGGTTTACTGCGTACTGTTTCTGCACTCGCCGGAACGACTGAATCGTCCTCGTCTGCGCGCGTCATGGAATGGCATTGGAAGCAACAACAGCATCAACAACAAACAGCACTTACACTGCGATTGGCCCGCCGCACCGACGTTCCTTCCATTCAACGATGCAATTTGGCAACGTTGCCGGAAAATTACAATGCCGCGTTTTACACGCAACATTTACGACAATGGCCGGAACTGTCCTTGGTCGTTGTCGAAGAAACGCCCAATAGTAGCTCATTTGGTTCGTTTCCGGCGCGCCCAACACAGAATCCAATGTCGTGGCCTACGTCTTGGGCCGCGTCGACTCGCGCACGGTCCCCGTCGTTCCGACATCCTCGCACGCCCTCTGGTCGACGCAGCAAGTCTACGAAAAGGAAGAATTCGGACACATTACCAGTTTGGCCGTTTCCCACGACTACCGCCGACAGGGATTGGCGAATGAACTCATGGAACAATTGCATCATCAATTGCAAAACATTATCGCGTTCCGCGGGTCGGACTGCACGTGCGACAATCGAATCAACCGGCCGTGACCTTGTATCAACAGAAATTTGGGTACGAGCCGGCGGAAAAAATTCCGAATTATTATCAAGATGGAGAAGATGGGTATTATATGGTCAAGTCGTTGGGGCCTTTGGTAGAGTCGTATCAAAGTCGATTGCCCTTTTCGTATCAGCCGGGATTGTTTCGGGGCAGTAGTAGTAGTGGTAAAATGACATTGCCGCGATTGGTGGGACGGCCAGTGGGAGATGTTGTGGATACAGAGAGCACGAGCAGCAGTGGTAGTATGAGCAGTGGCAGTGAAGGTGAATTGTTGAATGGACACATGTAAAGAGAGTGTTATACTATAATAATAAGAAGATGATGACGAAGAGTTGAAGAAAATGAACAAAAAAGAGTTTTATTTGACTAGAAAGTAGCTCTAGCTGGAAAGAGATGCATACCTAGCTGATGGCGGGGGCTAGAGGAGGCGGGTGTCAGGTTCGGAGTACCGGATGGACTAGAACTCGTTGTGGTAAATCCTCCACACACACAAAAAACGAGGACGAAACATCACGTAGCCCACGTACCAGGTATTGCATTGCGATATGCTTGTTGTCACTTGTCTTTAGCTTGTTGTTGTTGTGGATGTTAAGCCATCGAACAACAATAGGATGATTATTCTGCAGTAGGAGTAACAAGCTATCATATTATAAACAATAACAGAGCATGTACCCCAATTCCTCTCTGGACAGCGCGAGAACGAACCCTCTGGGTGCTTTGGGCAACCACGCTTGCTGCTTGGGGCTGGCAATGGTACATTACAAGGAAGCAGTTGACCTCGTCTTCTGGTTCCCGAGACATTGCTTTGGAACTCGCGCAGCAATATCGAGAGAAACTGCCTGCTACGGTTATATTGGTACGACACGGCGAAAGCGAAGGAAACGCCGATTTGACACTCTTTCGAACAATCCCCGACAATTTACTCGGACTCACGGAAAAAGGCCACGAGCAAGCCGCTTTTGTCGGGCAGCGCATTCGAAATGTCTTTCGGAAATTACAGCCGTCTCGCGTTCATCTCGTCGTGTCTCCGTTCGAGCGAACACTCCAGACCGCCGCGACGCTGCGCAAGAGTTTTGAACATTTGATTGTCCGGACCGACTTGGAATCACGAATTCGTGAACAAGAATTTGGAAATTTGCAAAACGATCAGTTTCAAGCCTTTCGACAGGAACAAAAGAAGGTAGGGCGCTTTTGGTACCGATTTCCGACGGGAGAAAGTGGAGCGGATGTGTACGATCGCGTCAAATCCTGGTGGACCGAGTCGGTGGCGACGGTCAATGTGCGGGTAGGTTACGATCCGGTCGATGCGCTGGTAGTCGTAACGCATGGATTGACGATGCGGTTTGTGCTCATGCAATTGTTCAGTTGGTCTCCTACGACGTTTCATTCAGTCTGGAATGCAGGAAATTGTGACATGTATGTAAGTCAGGCTGATGGATGGTCGGTGTTTTGATATCGTGCGATTATGAAGTTCCAATGGCAGAAACTCATTCTCACCAATGTTTTAGGTACTGCGCAAAGACTTGACAAAAGCTGGTCCTTATCCGTACATTTTGTGCGAGGAGCTTGGCGATAAACCAAAATCATCGATTGATGTTTCGGTCGTCTGTCACAAGGATGAGAGCACGATGAAAATCTACCGACTCGATGACTATTTAAGTATCCCATCCCCACGGACGACGCGACTTACAATGATCAAGCATATGTTGGCAGAGCAATATCCGACACTGGATGTGAATGCAATCACTTGTATCAAGTTCATGCCATTCGTGGAGGGTGGTGTAGTGGTGGGCCGTAGCAGTTCGGGAGTTGCTTCGAGGCATCCTTTCGAAAGCTTTCTCGATGATCCGATTAGTACTGCTAATGAAAGCGAGGACCATGAAGAAGCCGAATTTCGCTTCGCTAGGAGGGAGTTTTCATCTCGGTTTCCCAACTGTCAAAGGAGCGTGTTTGACGAATGACATTGTGCTTTGTACATGGATGAAACGTTCGTTGTTTACTTGGCACTTGTCGGATAGAAAAACTGCTTTACACGGATTGTCTTCTGGGGAGAAGAGTTTGAAAAGTCGACCCGATGCAAACGCGGCTTGCCTACTATTCTTTCAACTGTTAGTCACGCAAGGAGGTCATCAGTCACTAGGTGAAACGTCCTTTCTGTCGCTTCGAATTTGCGAGTGTCCACTGAACTGTACAGTCAATCAAGTGAACACCGTTCCATCGAAAACGGAACCCAGTGTCGTCGGAATTCTTTCGCAGTGTGTCGGTAAAGTTGCGCCCACCTTCCATTCATTTGCAAATTTACTCGAAAGATTAACGTCTCAATGTCCAGCAAGTACGGAAGTATGGCACATGCTAACAAAGATCATCCGCTCTTTTACACAGCAGACGATTTGAATCGAGTCGATGGAGATGAATCTGAGGCGGAGGCTACACTCTTTTCTTCCCTTGAAGACCGGAGGACAAACTCACGAGGGCGATCGGGTGAGGAATTTGTCGTTGCAGTTCCAAGAGAGCGCGCACTGATGGACGCTAGTGCTCGTAAGGACGAAGTTTACAATGTGTTTGATAAGGCGGGTGTTTCAAAACTGGGCAAGCTCAAAATTCCCGATTCAAGGATGCAGTCAACCGCACCATGACACAAAGGCGTGCGGTCGGTATGCTTCAGGCAAAATTGTCCGAGTCTGTAAAACCCTTCATAAACGACGTTCTAGTAGTCAAGTGCATCACATCATGGACCTTGTGAAGAACGACGGAAAGGCTGAGAATAAGGATGTAAGTCCGTTCGCCGAGTCTCAAGTTGGGGACGAGATAGTATTGATTCCGTGCGCAGGATTGAAGGGTCTAGAACCCATGCGGATCGCTTGGTAGCAGGTGCTTTTCAGGTGCAGAAACTTTTGATGAGGATGACCAGCAATCGATCTCTTCGCAAACGACAACCGACTCGCCCTTCCGATCGAAGAGCTTCCGCTACTGAACGGCATCCTAGATAACCAAACTGACTTGAGGACGAGAATACTATGTCGACACAGTCTAGGAGACGAAAAGCACGGAAATGCGTGAAATTGATACATCGAACGCTCCGTCGTTCTTGTCGAAGATTTGTCAAGTTTGTTTCGTTTTTGTGGCAAGGTATCACCACCGCATACTTCGCCTTTGCTGCCGTACCTTTGGTGCTGACAGCATGGCTTCTGTTCTATAATCTTGGCAATCCGGGTTTTGATTTCTTGCCGAGAACCACTACGTTGTCTTGGTGGTGTAATTTTTTTGCTCGGCAATTGTTAACCCTTGAGCTGGCCCGGATGACTCAATTTGTCTTGATAGACGGCCTAACACTGCGTACAAAGTTCACAATCAAAGTTGGTGGGCCATTGATCACCTTACTTATGATCCAAGCAAAGGGTGGCCTTTTCTTTTACTTGCTTGGGGTTGTGTGGACCTTGTAATTTTACATGGTGATGATCCATTTGCCGTCAACTGGTTGTATTGGACTGGTCTTCGGATATTTTCGCCAGGGGTTTCAGGGGCGTATTTAATCAACTCTGATGCGTATTTTCACTCCTTGTTGTGTCTCATTCTTTCGGGCGTGGCTGCTAGTCTAAAGCGGACCTTCATGGCTGTGTACTTTGGCCGGAAAACCTTAGGTATGTTTGAGACAGCGACGATCAGTGTTCTAATCAAACAGTATTTGGATTGCTCACAATTATTGAAATTAAAGTTGATTTCAAGCCGCGTATGGAACAGCTGATGAAAGATATTGTTTTACTTGCCGAAGTCGCAGACCTAGCAGCACGAATTGAAGACATGGTGGAAGAAAATCCAAAAATCTTTGCCTCTATTGAATCGGATGACGAGGGAGGTACTGATCGCATGGCGATGATCAAACCCAAAAAAGGCGGTAGGCACGCCGGGATACATAATATGACGTGGAAAGAAGATGCAACGATATCAACAGTGCCGAGTGAAATGAGTGAACGAGAAAAGCTCTCTGGCAGTCCTAAACAGGCAGGTGGTGTTCCTACAGAAATCGCAGCGCAAAGAGTATCACTGCCTGTCAACATGAAGGAACTATTGGATGCATGGGAAGAACCAAATAACAAGCGCGACAAAAAACAAGAATGAAGAGGCCACCATACAAGACGTTTTACAATTTCGAAGAGCGTTGGAACTCATGGATATGGACAGACCTTTCGGAGAAGCATTTGGTATTGCCTCAAATCGTGATAAATGCATTTTCTCATCGCACTCTGTGTATCGCGGTCTGGTGAAGATGACCCCAGACGATGAGACTCTGCCTTTCGCAACTTTGAGCCTCCTTGCTGTAGAGGACGACGAGGACGAGAAACAAGCAAAGTCGGCTGCTCTTCTGAAGTTATTCTGTCCTGACCGTGATGGCAAGGTCACTTTACTGGCCTTCGTTCAGTCATGCGACTCTTTGTATCGCCGCTTGAGATATTTCAGGGCCTCTGTGGAAATGCATCAGTCATTGACAACGTTCTCGAGACGATATTCGATGGTTTGTTCCTGTTCATACTTTTCTTGTAAACCTCTCCATCTTGAACTTCAACCCGTATGTGCCTTTCATTGTCTTCTTCCTTTTCTCCTATCGTATCGCCGCTAACAAACGCTTTCTCGCAGCTGGCCGTTGCTTGTTTCACTTTCGACTCTTTTGGTGTCATTTTCTTTCGCAGTCGGAGCGTCGGCCTCAACATACATCGAAGGGATCCTTCTTATTGCGATCCGGCGGTAAGTGCCTGAGTCGTCATGTGGAGCATGGAACTCATGACTGATACGTATCTGTTTCCATAGACCTTTTGACCTCGGGGATCGCGTAGAAATATCTGAAATTAATCATGCAGATAATCCTGGCGTTGTAAATTCCTGGTTCGTTGAAGGTAAGCATGATGCTTTCCGAAATCAGTACAAAATTTATGACGGAGCTAACTCTGTTCTCTTCTGAAAACGAAAGACATCAATCTCTATTATAGCACGCTCCGCTTTGCTCGCACGAATGAAGTCTGCACCGTAAGCAACGGGACCTTAAGTAACAGCCGCATAGTCAACTGCAATCGATCGCCAAGTGCTATCGTCGTTCTCGAGCAAGACATGCATATTAGTCTTATTGAATGCATGAGCGACTTTGAGAAGAAAATACACCAATACGCCGATGACAATCCACGTGATTGGGACGCAATTTTGTTTGTTCGTATTGACAGCATCGATTGCAGGGCGGAGAAAGTGCTGCTCAAAGTAGGTGCCCGTCACCGCAACGGATGGCACACGGCAGGAAGAATACATCGAGAGCGAAGTGCGTTACAGCTTTATATCCATTCAACTGGCGAATTGATGGGCGTCAATTACAGCGGCTGTGGGCCGTTGCTATCAGTTGTGTATAATGGTGGAGACATTAAAGACCCTTGCAAAAACGGGTTTGGCAAGGATTTTCTCACGCCTGATAATGTATCCAGCAAATGGGATGGAAGTGCAACCTGATTAGCCGCCTCGTAGACTTGAATGTCAATAATTGTAAATCTTATTGACTTATGTTATGGCCGTAGCTAGTAAAAAATGGGTTTGTTCTTTTTACAATTGAATAGCGACTAAATCTCTTCGAGTGTCAAGTCCGGGAAAATGTCTGGATCCTCGGAGGAAAATGGTAGGTCATCGTCGTCGTCGATTGAGTCAGAGTCGTTGCGCGTGTTATCGACGGGGTCGGCTAAATTCACTTGATTTTCGACGGGTGACATGTCCTCGGTCTCCAGACACGTCTCGATTTCGCTGCTTTCGTTTCCGGAAGCCGTAGCGCTTGGCGCTGAATGTAGCGTATCTTCCAATTCATCACTGTCGTAATCGGCAACGCCACGAATTTTCTGTAACTCGTCCAATGTTGGAACACATTCCGACCTCAAGCGAATAGCTTGGATGTCACAGTCTTTCATTTGTCGACCGGTACCAAAGCGAGAAGGCCGCACAACACCGTGCGTGACACAATAAAAGCAATGTGCCGACCGATGCTGTTGCGCCAATATGAGCTCGTTGATGGTCTTTCGATTCATAGCAGTACCTTGAACTCGGTCAATCGGTAAAAATGTCTCGCGACAGCACGGGCATTCTTTCTTTTGAGCAGCCATTCCTTGATACAGTGATGGTGAAAGACGTGTTGGCATTTGGGCTCGGGAGACCACGAGACAATTTCACCTTGTTGGAAATGATCAAAACAAATGGAGCATTCTTCCAAATTATGACCTTCTTCGATATCGGAGGATTGACTTTGATCTGTTTTGGAAGTACATTCGGTCAGACTGCGTTGGCGATGATTGGCCTTGTCGTCGTCGTTCTTTTATTCGAGCCGTGACACAAGCCACAGAAGAGTGCGTTGTCGCATACTTCATCATGAGCTTCGACTCGTTTATTGACCAGCCACTTTTCAATTTCTAGGTATCGTTCGGAGGGCGGCTTTTCTTGGTACGTGCATCGGTGGCAGGTCTGGTCACGCGCGACGTTCGTCGCTTTTCCAAAAAAGCCGCGAGACAAAGAAACGTCCCAAACGCGAGCGCTACCAAAACAAGAACAATGATCCATCCGACATGAGAGAGGGGCTCGTCTTTACTATTATTATGAGTATTTGACGAGTTATCAGTCGATGTGAAATTGTTGGAGTTATGAACGATTGAATTAGATGATGGAGGAATTAGATCGGACGACGAGCTCGCAGATGAGGTGAGACCCACAATAATAGACCCCGGCGTTGTCATGTTGTACGACAATGAGATAGGAAGCTAAATAGGGCTCAATGCTTTTCTGTTTCAGAGAAGATTCGTTGTCGCAGGTCTCAATTCATTCATTCAATGGTGAAGCAACTTCCGTCGGCATTTCGTGAGAGAACAATAGTACTCCGTAATGTTCTGCTCGACGAGGACGAAGTTTTTAGGAAGGCGTACGTTGCCCAGAGTACAGCATCATGCAGACAAACGAACGTCGCGACAAACAAGTCCGAAGTGACGTGTGCGACGTAAGCGATTACTGGAAAAACGCTTTCGAATGACGTGGAAATGACACAGTTTAAGTACGGTACCGGATGGACGATGGATGACTTGCCGTCCGTGCGTGATCCGTTTGCAGAACGTCCTCCTCGATCGTTTCACCCTTTTCTTTTCTTCAAACAGCGACGGGCGTGCTCAAGTCGCTCCTTGTTCATCACAATCATTCATATTGGTATTTTGTATAGACTAGCTGGAATATCTATCTCATTTTGCATCAATTGAATAATACAAACTATGGAAAATGAGCAGCAGCGCAAGCAACAACAAAGACTTCCCGAAAGACGATCCCTACGAAATACTGGGCGTTCGAATCAATGACGACGCCGCCACTATTAACAAGGCCTATCGCAAGCTGGCGTTGCAGTTGCATCCCGATAAAATACAACAACTTTCCACCAAAGAACAAGAAATAGCCGCCGAACGCTTTCAAAAAATACAAACCGCCAAGGCGTTTTTGACGGAACCGGAATTGGCTGCCGCACGTCAAAATACGATTTGCAGCGCGCGTCGCAACTCCGTCGCGAGCAAGTGGAAGCCGAGCGAACCAAAAGTATGTCCGATCGGAGAAAACGAATGCGAGATGATCTGGCAGCGCAAGAAAAAGATGCGCGTCAACGGAAAAC